>RJWT010001721.1:0-45699 GCA_004365215.1 Cuniculus paca
TGGATTCTTCTGCTGCTGACTGCAGATAGCCACTGTAGACTCTTCCACCTCCGATCCAGTGAGCCTCCCAGTAAATGCCCTTGCATTATTACACACACGCTGTCTATTGTTTCTGTTCCTGTAGAGAACCCTGATACTTATTTTAATACACTTTACTGATAACTAAACAGAAAGCCGGGCATGGTGGCACACGCCTGAAATTCTAGTACTGAGGAGGATGAGGCAGGAGGATCACTGCATATTCAAGGCCAGCCTGGGTTACAAGGTGAATGCAAGGCCAGCCTGAACTACACGGCAAGACCCACTCTCAAAAAAATGACAACAAAAACTAGACAGAGAAACTTGAAGGCTCTAAACATAAAACAATAAGGTGACAGAAACATTAATTACTCTGATTTGATCGGTACATATTGTATACAAATACCACATTATACCCCCAAAATCTGTGTCATTGTTATACATGAATAAAACATTTCAAAAAATGTTTAAGGAGATGGAAATGTTAAATACCTTTTTGATTTGATCATTATATACTGAATATATGTATGTAATTATCACACTATATTCCATAAATTTATATAATAATATTTTTAAAGAATTATACTGTTAATGCTATTAGGGAATTAACATTAATGGAGTGAGATTCTATTCGTGTTCATAAACTTGGCAATATTTAGGTTTTCTATATACATACATAGATATACGTATGCTATCTACTGTTGGCACATACATGATATACAATTTGTTTTAGGTTTTCAGGGGTGAATTTATGAGCTCTTAACCACCTCGTTCATTTCCAATTACTAAATCTTATGTGATCAATATAACTCTAATGTTGGTCTTAATTACAGAATACAGAATATAACATGTATTTTATGCTATATGATGCATGTTTATGTATTACATATTATAAATACACAAAAATGAGTTGAATCATTTTCAAATATTTAAATAGTTTATTAAAGTCTTACCTGAGTGGAGTAAAATAAAACAGCTTAAATTTTGCTCTACTCTCTTTCAATTATATGATATTAAGTTTCCCTCATCATGCCCTTATTTTGATCTTAATTTGATCTCATCCATTCCCAGTAACTTTTCGTTAATAAAGAATGCCAAGAAGTACACACATATACAATCTCAGAATTGTGCAGGTGGGGCAAGAAGTGACCCTATTAAAAATAATAAGGAAATAAGTATGATACAGATGTAGTTCAGAATGAAGGCCCTGTGTTCAATCCCCAGTACTGTGACTGAATGGATAATATAATAAACAAACACTGAGAGCACAAGGAAAGGTTAATTTAAATATTGACACTACCTCATGTATGATTCTGTCTTTAATTTTACTACTACTAACTAGAAGTTTTCAAATAAAAACCTTTTATACAAAATCCTTGGTTCAAATACAAACTAAGGTATTGAGCCAATAAAATAAGAAATAAGGGGCTAAACAGCTGGCTCCTTTTATTTCTAACCCTTCACTTTTCTTACTCCCACCATGGAGCCATAGAACTGATTCACAGAGTATAGTTTAAAACTACTGTGAAGTTGGGCATAGTGGCACATGCTTATAATCCCAGCACTCTTGGAGGCTGAGGCAGGAAGATTCCAAGTTTGAGTCCAGCTTGGGCAATTTAGCAAGACCCCATCTCAGATAAAAACTAAAAAACAACTGGGGGAGTAGCTCAGTGTGAAGGCCCTCGGTTCCATCTCTAATGCTGGGAAAGTTACTGTGAAAATTGGGAGTGGGGGTTAGAAGGCTCTCAACTACACTTTAGTTGGTTCAATAGAACTGCATGCTCTGTATCCTTCACCCATAGCTTCACTGTAAATTCTTGAAAGACAACAGCTCCACAGGGGTAATGTCAGTAAAATGTACTTCAAAGAGTAAAAATAAAGCATTAGGTATTAACTTATATCACTAGTTCAAGTGAATTTAAAACACGCACACATTGTCTTTAACTAGAGTTTTAAAGCTAAATGTCTTACTTTTTTTATTGCTGAGACAAAATACCAAAACCTAAAGTTTAAAGAGGAAAGATTTATTTCAGCTCACAGTTTGTAGAGGTTTCAGTCCACAATCCACTGGCTCAAAGGCAAGGTGGCATGGCAAAGGGGCCTCAGAGAAGAGAAAAAGTTTGCATAATGAACAATAAATAACATCTCCAACCGTAGCTATGTCCTAAATACTGCAATGGCAAGCAGAAACATCAAAACAACACCCAAGATTTGTAGGCATATTTATTTACATAGATGGGCATTGACAGGGATCACTCCCAAAATATCAGGCCCTGTATCTCTGGTGGTCTAGGGCTTATATGGGATAAGCAAGCAGGAAGTACAGAGGCAGAATGTCTTGTCAATTGGGAATTGGTTTAAACAATGTGCATCACAGTGACCAGCTAAGCACCACAGTGACCGACCATTTCTAAGAGACAGGAACAACTGAAACTGGAACAGGAACTATTACCTAGGCAACTAAGAAACTGAACTGTACTGTTGGGGGGTTGGGGGCATTTTCTGTTACAATACAAACACTCCATTAAAGGATATCAGCCTTAGGAAGAAGAGGAGGCCTCAGACTGAAAGCAAAATTATTACATGAAACTGCTCCTCAGACAAAGGACTACTATCGAGAATATATAAAGAACTACAAAACAACAGACTCCCCAGATTTAAAGACCCAATCCAAAAATGGGCATCTAAAATAGACACTTCTCAGAAGAAGTACAAATGGCAAATAAATACATGAAAAATGTTCAACATCACTGGTCATTCAAGAAATACAAATTAAAACAATACTGAGATTCCATCTCACCTGGGAAAGAATGGTTATTATCAAGAAATTAACTATTAATGAAAGCTGGTAGGGCTGTGGAGAAAAAGAAATCCTTCTCCACTGTTGGTAGGAGTACAGGCTGGTGGAAACCAGAGTGGACATTTCTCAAAAAACTAGGACTAGAGGTGCTATTTGACCCAGCTATTACCCTTCTTGGTATCTTCCCAAAAGAATTTAAAGCATCATATCACAGAGATATATGTATACCCATGTTTATAGGAGCACAGTTTGTAATAGCTAAATCTTGGAAATAATCCAAATGCCCATCAACTGATGATTAAATAAAGAAGATGTCTTTTTTATATAATGGAGTACTACTGTTCCATAAAGAAGGATAAGCTGGAGACATTTTGAGGTAAATGGATGCACCTTGAGTCCATACTCTTTAAATGAAATAAAGATCACATTCGTTCTCTGGTGTGAGAAACCAAAAGTACAAATAAGAACCAAAATGTGCAACAGATATTATGAAATAGGAAGAAAATGTCCAAATGGGAAGAGGAACTAAAGAGGGGAATGGAGGAAAGAAAAAAGATGATGCAAAAAGAAGAAAAACATGGAAACAAAGCTTTTATAAATAGGGAGGGAAGGGAAGAGGGGCTCGAGGGGCAGGTAGGGGAATGGGAAAAAAAGAATCAAGTTATATCATGTATGGGTACAAATTTCCTATAATGAATGCAATCATTATGCATACCTAAAATGTAACAATAAACTTAATTTTAAAAAAAGAGGATTAGGTGAAAATCTCTGTGACAAATGATGAAATGTTCAGCTGCCTTTTATTACTGAGTTCCAAGAATGCCAGCAGCCAAGCATTACACCATACTTCTCACCAAAAGGACAATGAGGGTAACAGAGAATTCTTCTGAACAAAACAGAGTGCCCTCAGAGACTATACTGATAAACACTGACATGCGGGAGTCTCAAAGAAATGATCATTCTCTTCTGTTATCCAACAGTAAAGACCAAGCTCAACCCACATATACAATGTCTAGTCTGCTTATCCATGCATCAATCTTACATGGCACGGTGAATCTCCATATACATGAGAAAACCTCCAACATGAAAGACTAAACAAAAAGGAAAATGTAATGTAAGTAAGAAACAACAACAAAAAAGGTTTTAGATAAGAAAAGAGAAGCATACCCTTAGGGATAAAAAGATGTTACTATCACAAAGAACATACACTTTAAGAATCAGAGATGGAGAAACAACTGATCATTTAAATTATTACAGCAGAAAGTAAGTAAACTTAAAGACAAAGTCAGAAAAATACTGGGGTAAAATAACTGAAAAAACAAGAGTAGTACAAAAACAAACTAGAATATTTAATATCAAACTAACAGGCATTCCAGAAAAAATGGGAAAAAAACTAAAAAAGAAATGGTGTATGAAATTTTCTTTAACTAAAGAAAACAGCATTCAGACTCAAAAGCCACCCAGTGCCTGGTATTAAGTAAGAAAGTTGTACCCAAGGCACATTATGATAAAACTTCACAATGCAGGATGATGAGAATATATTCAAAACTTGCAGAGAAAATAAAACAATCTAAAAATGAACAAAAATCAAAATAGTGTAGATGTCTTAAAGTAGCATTATAAGTGAGAGGACAACAGTGTACAGGTTTCAAAATTCTAAAGGAAGCCAGGTGTGGTGATGCATGTCTGGAATCCAGCACTCGGGAGGCTGAGGTAAGAGGATCGATGTGAGTTCAAGGCTAGCCTGGTCTACATTAGTGAGTCCAGGACAGCCTGAACTACTTAGCAAAACTCTGTCTCAAAAATAAAGTTTCTCTGATCTAGATTATCTTATTTTGTGTAAAGGGAAATATGTAGCATTTACAGTCATGTAGGATACGGTATAAAATTGTCATACTAGTAAGGAGTCAGAAAAGATATAAAGATATTTTTAGAATGACCTTAGTATTTAATAACATCTAACACTTAAAGGTAACATTAAATGCAGATTAAATTTTTTTTAGAAAAGGAAACATAACTTTCAACAGGCATATGGAATTATTTTTATTCTTAAAAAGTTAATTAGTAAAACGCAGTAACTTCCTGTTAGCAACCTACTGAACAGACTCCTGAGCATTTATGATGCTTCCTGACCATTTAGCTGTGCTTTAATGCTTTGGAGCCCTAAAACTGGCTCCAAATCGTTTACTATGGGAGAGAAATTCATGAACCTGTGTATATTAAAAATTGTAGCCAAACATAGTGCCACATGCCCATAATCCCAGCACAAGAAAGAGAGAGAGAGACAGACAGACAGACAGACAGACATTGATTTTATAATTAGCTCATGGTTTCAGTTAGCTAGTTTGGCTTCATTGTTAATAGCCTGTTTTGATGCAGAAAGTAGAGCACCTTACTTCATGGTAGCTGTTTTACTTACTTTTCTCTCATTGCTGAGATGAAATATCTGATGCTCAAAATTAAGGAAGGAAAGGTTTATTTAGCTCACAGTTCGTGGAGGTGTCAGTCAGTAATCAGCTGGTTCCATGGCAGGGTGGTATGGTGAGGGGCAACACTTCAAGGTGGCAGAAGACAGCAAAACAACAAGAGCAAAAGGGGGAGGGGAGCAAGCCTCTTTTCCTCCCTTATACTGTAAGCAAGTTACCCGTCCTAGGGTGGGTGTAGCACTCATACCATCTCCGTGCCCTCCCCTTGCACAGGTTCAGATGTTTACAAAGTGAGGACCCTGGCACTTTGCTGAGTCACTTAAACTTCTAAACTTCTCAAGCCGACACAATGAATCAATATCCTCAAGCATAAAAGGCCCCAGGACATGTCCTCTACACCCTAGGAGGTAGAACTGCTGAGTGACTTAGTTAAGCTTCTAAACTTTTCAAGTTGACACAATGTA
Source organism: Cuniculus paca (assembly GCA_004365215.1). Taxonomy (NCBI): domain Eukaryota; kingdom Metazoa; phylum Chordata; class Mammalia; order Rodentia; family Cuniculidae; genus Cuniculus; species Cuniculus paca. The sequence continues at coordinate 5,709 of RJWT010001721.1, forward strand.
TCAACCATTACAGTAGCCAAAAACCAGAGAGGGTGAGAGAGCCACAAAGGAAGGGACTGGGAACCAAAGATCGTCCCCAAGGTTATACCTCCATTAACCCTCTGTTCAATCAGACCACACCTCCTAATTTCTGATCATCTTCCAATAATGCCACTAAATCATGAATACATCAGTGGGTTAATCCACTGATGAAGTTAGAGTCCTCGTAATCTAATCAGTCTTTAAAAGAAAGGGAAAAGGTCAGAGAGGAAGAAGTTAGAGACAAGACGTAGTCCCCAAGATCATGTCCCAACAACCCTTCCATTCAATGAGACCCTACGAAGTTTCTATCACCTCCCAACACTATCAAATTATGAATCCATCCTGATGATACAATCACCATCAAAAAGCTCCATCTCTAAACACATCAGCCTTTTGAGTGACATTTTAGATTCAAACCATAAAACAATACATGCTGAAATCAAGGGGAATAGGGAACTCACAGCATCTCAATGTATCAACCCAGGAATTACTAACTCATTAGAATAAGGAGTCCTTGAAAATTGAGCAATTCAGTGAATACCATATACTTAAACAGTTAGTTAGTACCAGCAATAACCAAGATCACAGAGCCTCTGATACAGCACAATGAAGGTACTTCACTATGTAGTATTCTTGCCAAAATGTTAACCTGACCTCATATTCCCAATTCCTGAGCTAGAGTCAATTTATGTTTGCCAATTATAGTATCTTAAGACATCTGTAATAGTCTCAAGGTATTTAACCAGAAATGCACTGGAAACAGAAACTACATTAAAAACTTCAAAATGGGGGATATGGAGAAGGGATGAATAAATAAAGAAGGAAAAAACTATCCCTAAAGTAAGAGAAATTCAAATGGTTTTTTAATTTTTTGGCTACTTTAATTTAATAAACATTATTAGCTCTCTTTTCAGGTGGCACAATCTTTGACAGATGCTAGTCAAACAAGAATGAATAAGGCAAAGTACCTGTAATCTTTCTTTTCATAAAAATTTCTAATTATAATAAATCCAATGATAAAGCAATATTTATGTAAATTCTCATTTAAAAGTGGCAGCTCTAGGGACCAGGGATATAGCTCAGTGGCACAGCACCTGCCTGGCAAGTGCAAAGTCCTGAGTTTGATTTCTGGTACCCACAGAAAAAAAGTGCTAAAAGTGGTGGATCTAAATTAATAAGCATCATCACTTAACTACAGTCATCAATATAATAAAACTGCATTAATATAAAATAAGCATTATAATTATAGAAGTAATTAAAAACAGGGCATCCAGAAGCAAGCCACCTACTTTGAATCCTCAGTTCACTATCTTCTAATTGTATGAAGTTAACACAATTTTACTGTTTCCTCATCTGTAGAATGGAGATGATAATTCTACTTACCTAGACAGGAGATGTGAAGATGAAATGTGAAGAACACAAACATGTTATTAGAATACTGTCATGGTTTGTGTCTGCATGTGATCATGGAGGGGCAGACTCTTCAGAGGCATTGGAGCTGGTGATTGATTCACGGTCCAATGCTAGGATTAGGGCTGTGAGGGCTACACCCACCCGTGGGTGGGTAGCTTGCATAGAAGGGGCAGAAAGAGGCTTGTTCCCTCTCTCTCTCCCTCCCTCTCTCTCTCCTTTGTTGCTTTTGCTGTCTTCCATCGCCATGAGCTGCTGCCCCTCTGCCATATGTCACCCTTGCAGCATCAGATTATGCACTGAAACCTCTACAAACTGTAAGATAAATGAACCTTATCCCCTTTAACTTTGGTGTTAGGTATTTTGTCTCAGTGATGAGAAAAGTAACTAAGACAAATCCTGATACAAAATATACAATCACAGTGAATTATTCATAACAGCATTTTCATAATAGAATCTGGAAGTATGCTAAATGTTCAGTAGGTGAATGGACAGGCAGTATGAGGTATTCCTATTCAAAATACGAGTCAGTAACAAAAATAGATGCACCTCAAAGACATAAAGCTAAGTGAAGCAGCCAGTTACAACAGGTTTCATATTATATGAAACATTCAAAGTAAGCAAACTGATGCAAAGTAGGCATGCTACTGCCTGACAATGAAGGTGAGAATAGAGAATTGTACATAGGCACAACAGATCTGTTCAGTGAATGAAAATGTCCCCCAAATAATACATGATAGTTATACCATACAGTAAAGCTATAATGCATTATTCATTTGAAATGATTAAATTTTACCTATAAAATATATTGCTTTTAATATTTTGTTTTTAATTGGCTTTTAATTTTTTGTTGATACGAACTCAGGAATCAAACTCAGGACCCCCTGCACTTGCCAGGCAAGCACTGTGCCACTGAGCTATATCCTAAACTTGTTTTTGAAACAGCTCCTAAATTTGTTTTTGAAACAGTGAAACGTGAATATGTTAGCAATGGTTAAAAAGAATTTTCTTTGTACTATGTAATTTATATTATCAAATTAAGATATAAAAATAAATTTCCCAAAGACAAATAAATGTACAGTAAAATTGACTAAACACTTGAGAATGAAAATACAAATACAAATAAATGTACAATAAAAGTTGCTAAACACTTCAAAATTAATGAATATTAATAAATTTCCTAAAGATTTAGAAGTTCAATAGCCACAACACTTATACCTAGAAGAGAAATAAAGAATACAAAATATTTTCTGAGACTTACAAAATCTAGTTTTCTAACATAATAGGATTTTACTCATTTATTACTATTATGGATAAATATACTTCCAAAATGTGACCTCAAAATGCTACTCTTAACCAAAGTACAGCAATATATACTCATTTGATAAAATCTTTTTTTAAACATAACTTCTAATGTGTGTAACAAAAAGTTCTCTACAAATGAGTCACAACAGTAATTTCATATTACAGTTTTTCTCTTTCCATCTGGATATATCTATGTGGTATATATTTTAAAATATTTTATTAACATATATTAATTATGCGTATTAATGGGGGTTGGTGTGGTATTTCAACACATGCATGAAGCATACAGTGATCAAATCTAGCATCCCTTTATTCATCTGCCTTATTTATTGATCTAACTTTAGTTTTACTTTAGAGACAAGAAATGGCTAGAAGCAGCTTTTTACAAAGGCTCAGAGGACAGGGTATTTCTTCAAAAGTGTTGCTAGCATTATTCTCTTTTTAAAGTTCATTTTATCTGAATGCAAAGAAGGAAGGAAAAAGGAAAACAAGAAATATTTCATTCCTTAAAGCATAGTCAACTTGCAAACTTTTAATGTGTGTGACATGAAAGGATATTAAATAAATGAACACCAAATTACAATCAAAGCATCTAATGTTTTTATAGAAATGTAATTAATTTAGAAAAAGCATTTACTTTGTATTTAGCACTATTCTGATTAAATATACGTTGGTTTGACAAGGTTTTACAACTCACTGGGGAAATATTTTGCCAACTAATTTACATAGATGAAATTAGCTTCCACATTTCTGCCATATTGCAAACTTTCAAATGAATAAGAATAGCTCGTACTCAGTTTTTAAAAATCAAGATAATGGAAAAGCTTATCAGTGTTTAATAAAATGAAATACTTTATCACAAGAATTATTTCCTAGAAATTCCAAGTTAGAATTATCCTTAGAAGAAAAACCAGCAAGATACCTTTACTATCAAACTTATTCAATCCAGAAAGAATAAATGCATCACGTGTGCTGGGAGAAACACCTTAATAAGATCTGAAACTGAAACAAAAGATTTCCACTGCTTTGACTCAATAAATGATTTGTCTGAAGCAAGAAAGCTTCCCACAAAAGGACAGAGGCCAGCAATGGTTTAAACAGAAGAAAAAAACCTGAAGTTTATAAGTTATTTATTTTTCATTAGTACATCTGCAGTGTATCATGTTTATATTCCTTGTATAGAGTTGCTACATAAGGCATCTTAATTCCTTTTTCATCCCCTTTCCCCCCCATCTCCACCTCATCTCTTGATCCCTCAAATGGGGGCGGGGATAAGAAATAAAGTGAAATTTTTAAAGGCTTTCAAAAACTTATCTAAATTCATTCTAAAGCTTCAGATCTAACCCATAAAACAAAAAGAGTCTCTATCTTCATTTCTGGGTTAGCAAAAAAAAAAAAAAAAGCTAGCCAGGCGTGGTGGCTCATGCCTGTAATCCCAGCACTCGGGAGGCTGAGACAGGTGGATCGTTGTGAGTTCGAGACCAGCTTGGGCTACAAAGTGAGCTCAAGGCGAGCTTGAACTCCATAGTAAGACCCTGTCTCAAAAAGACAAGGGCTAGCTATTTAGCTCAGCAGCCTAAGCACCTGCCTGGCAAGTGTGAGGTTGTGAGTTCGATCCCTGGTGCCGCAAAAAAAAAAAAAAAAAAAAAAAAAAAAAGGCATGAAACATGACTTCTCCACAGACCTAACAACAGGAGTTTAGGCACATTCTGGAACAGTGCACCACCCAAGAACATGCGATTCACACATGAGTGTTAGGGGCCCTTTTGTTAAAAATGAGAGAGAATTCCTAGAAGGTTAAACTGGTTGAAGTTGAGAAGCCACTACAAGGGGAATATGCTTCATGAGACTTTATTTATACATTCCTTGTTCGCATTACTGTAATTTACCTGTTATCCTAACCAAAGATCTACAAACAGTCTGTGAGGCATAGTTAATTGCCATACAGAAGATAGTAAAAATAGAGCATCGAGTTTTAAATATCATCTGTGGCCAGGCATGGTAGTGCACTCCTGTAATCCCAGCACTCGGGAGACTGAGTTAAGAGGATCGTTGCAAATTTGAGAGCAGCCTGGGCCACAAAGTGAGCTCAAGCCAGCCTGAACTGCATAGCGAGACCCTGTCTCAAAAAGACCAAAAATAAATAAATAAATAACATCTACATAGTTATGATTTCCAAATTCCTACCTTCAGCCCTCTTTCATCTGCATGAGCAGACTTATAATGAACAGTGAATTGTCAACTTGATACTCTAAGTTGATATCTCAAAGTTGTAATGTGTCCAGAAAAATTCTTATTCCTTCCTATGCTCTTTCTTATACCATGTTCACTGCTCAACCAGAAGACCAGACCAGGAATAAAACCTAGGTTTATTTTTCTGTCAGCCCCTATACTGAATTCAAACTCTGAAGATTATGGTCCCAAAATAAGTCTCAAATCTTCCTAGGAGGAAGTGGAGACAACTCTAATATTACTGTAACTACATCCTACTAACAACTTCCAGTTCTTTTTCAAAATTGAAAATCCTCTCTAAATGGCTGGCCTAACTCAGTACATACATAGTTAGGTTGACTTGTCTCATTGTGCTTTTATGGTTTTAAGGTGTATATTTTAAATTTAATTTGGGTTATTACACAAAACAAGTTTGATAGAAGTCTAGCTTCTATCCCTGCCCCTGCAAGAGGACTCAGGACTGCCTTGTTTGATCCAGCTCTTGAGTATTTATAGAATGTGCCCTGTCAGAATGCCAACATCCTGTGGTAAAAAGGAACTTTCCAGAACAACCAGAGCCATGTCCTCATTGTTCTAGGCAAGATGTCCTGCAATGCTTAACCCAATGATCCCAGTGGCACCCAAGGTATAAAATTCAAAGCAAGTGCCTTCGAGGCTCCTTAGCTAAGGTCTGATGGGTAGCGAGTGCAGATGAGAGTCTATCTGCTTTGAGCAGCTCCCCTGAGCCTCGGAGGTCTGGCTTACCTTGGATCCTAGGCTTCTTGCCATGTCTGCGAATAATAAACTTTCTCTGTTTGATTCCTGAGCATTTCCATCTCACCAGCCCCAAGTGACAGAGGACCTCTGCAGTTGCCTCTACTCTTTTTCCGTCTTCCTCAAAGATAACTATTTTTAAAGGTTTAGATTTTTCTACCATTATTTTTAAATATGAGTAAACGCAAACATGTCTTTTTATTAAATAAGACAGTGTCACTGACAGGGTCTGGGGAGGTCCCCCAAAGAAGACAGGGACCTCAACTTGCTGAGCAGAGTAAGTTCATTCTCTTATCACAGAAAGCAGTTCAAGGTGACAGGCCCAGGTAGATTTATTAGGCAGAGTTAGAAAATAAGAAAACATAGGGAAAGGACTTCTTGTAGTCAGGGGATGCAAGGAAAACAATTTACATACAGGATACAAAATTTATAATATTATTTTATGATGGTCACCCAAGGAGTTAAATACAAAGAAAGTGCAGGAAATCTAACCACAACACTATAAAGACCTAGAAAATCCAGCCAAGGGGCTGAATCCCACGGCAATAACCTGCTTGAGTTCAGCTGAAAACCTAGAGCCAATGACAATGACTCATGCAAGTCTATTTCACACATCTGGGAAAGGCCCCAAGGTCAGCAGTGGAAGCTAGAAAGTCTATGCCAGCGGGATGAAGGATCTGTGCCAGTAGGTTGACGGTTCTACACTGGAGTCAAGAAGCAACACTCAAAACAGGGACCAGGGCTCCCCCAAAAAGTACCACAGCCCTCCTCAGTGACAATGAGGTTCCAAGCTCCTCCGACAATGAGAACAGTCAAGTAAATGTCAAGAAGCCAGCGTGACAAGTTTTCTGGAGATTGAACAGCCACATCTTCCCCTCTGGAGCCAGGAAGCAATGCTCAAAGTAAGGACCACAGCTCCTCCAAAGTGAACCACAGCCATTCTCAGCGACAAGGTACCGCTCCTCCGATGAGAATGGTGAAGTCATACGGGGGAAGCTAGCCATGACAAGCTCCTCCAGGAGAACCAATGGCTCCAAACAACAACACTTAGGAGAACCTACAACACCACAATTTTCCTCTCCATGTCTCCTTTTTATGCTGGCAACAGTCCTCAGGTGAGCCATCTACACTCAGCACCATGCTGATTTAATTCAGCTGGTATTAAGTTGACCACCCATTTTTAATTCACAACAGGACTTTAGCTCAAGGAGCTAAAGGGGGCACAGCTCTGATGAAGAGATTAGGCTGGCCTGTTTACAGAGGAGACCAGCACTTAAAATTAGGTGAGGTGGACAGGGTGTAGCTAATCATTATCTCAGTTCTGATACAGCAAGATGGCTCCAAGAGAAGTCCTTACAGCTTGAGAGGATAATTTGGTCTCCCTGAGATCACTGATTCTGCCTGGGGCACTACCAGTCTTGTGGAGCCTCTTTGGAATCCAAGATGCCATAGGTTTAAGGTAATGACCAGACTCCTGGGCACACACTGGTAGTTCAATGTCCCTATAAATCTCTTGCCTTGGTGGGCTCAGTCTTGAAAGCAGGTGAGATAGGTTATGTAAATTCAGGATTGATTAGCCTTGTTTTGCCAACTTTTAGACACTGCCTAAATGATTACCATGCCTGTCTGCAGAGCTGAGTAAGGATCTGACCCAAAGTTTTAAGATAACGTAGGAGAAAGACACGAAAATGAAGGCTAAACTTTGTTATTTTTAGTTACCTATTGGGTATCTGTAGGCCCAAATGAAGAGTCACTGTTTTCTGTTTTGTTTTGCTTTACTTTGTTTAGTAAACACTGCTTTTGAATCCCTGATAGCTTTAGAAGACACAAGTCATATTTTTAATGAGTACAGGTTAAGGGCAGGAGCTGGTTTGTCTTCTGACCCTGTGGTGGTCTCATGACAATGTCAATGGAGTAGTATGTGAATTGTTCTACACCATTTTTTATTTATATGTTAGACATCTCTGAACAACAGAATAAATATTTAGTATTTGTATCACCTCCTATTCTACACATACACTTCCTCTAGGAAAGATATTTTTGGGGTGGGGAGAGAGAGCTGAATTACAGGACTTCACCTATTTTACTAATAATCAAACTCAAAAAAGTGGCCAGCTCAGGGCTGACAATTCAGGTACACTGAGAAAGAAAATTAGATTAGGGAGGCAAAAGCTGACTGGGAAAGTGGGCATGACTTGTTAACTACAAGATCCTGGACACACATGCAGAACAGTTCCTAACGTCCCACATGTGGGTTCCTCATGAGAACTCAAGGTTTTCAAGAGGATAGACTGGACCTGACGTCAGCCTGAGGCATGGGATCTCAACACTTCCTCAGGACCCAGGTGTAGAAGTTGCCTTGAACTTTCGAGATATGAGCAGCATAAAAGAAAGTCAATCAGAAGGAAATGGTGCTATCGCAGCTTTCCATAATAGCCCACGTTGTTTCATAGATGCAGTCAATACATTTAATTTTTGCTTTTTCCCTCTTTTTCTGTTTACTAGGCCCAAGCTCTCTCTGCAGAGCCAGTTTCTCCCCTACTCTCCACTTTTACTTTCAAAAATAAACTTTGCCACTGCCTTTTGCTTCTCTCATTCAATTCTTTGTTCAAGATGAGAAGAACCTGGAATCCAACTCTGGAAGGAGAGCAAGCAATTCAGAACCCAGTGACATTTAACTGGCGAGACACTTTTTAGAAGCAATCTAACCAGTAACAACAGCATTCAAAAACAGCTTTGGTTTTGAAAGATTTTTGCCCTAGTATAAATTACTGGGCATTTTGGTGGCGATCTACCCTGACCACCGCCTCCTCCTTCCCCTTCAGCCCTGATTACAACTTCCTCTTTCCTTTCCCACACGTGCAAAGAGAATTCCAATCAGTTTCTCGCACATTTTCAATGCCCACCCCAAGCACTGCTTCTGGCCAGAGGTCACGTAAACCTCAGCCTCCTCTGTATCTGGCAGAGGAGAATGCCAACCCCACGAGTGATGCGTTCCTCTCCATGTACTCAATAAAGGCCTCTTTTTTTTTCTGCTTCTCCATTGTGCCAGAAAACCCTAACAGGTTTCCTCCTTTGGAAACCATCTTTGAGGCTGGAGCCTAATGAGGTACAGACATTCTTCATTTAAAGACCAGGTTGCAACTAGGTTGTTAAATGAATCTGTTCCTAGACAAGGAACTGTATATAGGACATACATTACACTATTCAGAATAAAGAAATAGTCAAATGAAACCCCAACTTAATGACTTTTATTTGCATAACTCTTACATTCAGGACTGCAGGGTATAACAACATAAATCTACAGTACTGTATTATACAGTTGTCTTGGTTACTTTGTTCTCGTTGCTGAGACAAAATACCCAACACCCAAAATTAGGGAAGGGAAGGTTTATTTCTTACAGTTATGGAGGTTTTAGTCCAAACCCCGCTGGTTCCAAGGCAGGGTGGTGTGGCTGAGCAGCTGTTCATGGCGGGTGCAAGTGGCAACAGCGAACCACATAGAAGAGAGGAAAGCACGCCTCCTTTCGGACCTTACATTCTATGCCGGCTCCACCTCTGGGCAGGTGCAGCATTCACAGCACCAATCCCAGCGCTAGACAACAAAGCAACCACAAAGGCTGGATTCAGCCACATCCAAGACTGCATGAGGCTCGGGAGGCCACCTAGACACAACCCATAACAACAGTAAACAAAAATTACAGTACTGCATAAACAAGGTATACTGGACAGAAGAAATGAAGCTCCACAAACAAATGTACAGAACTGTAAGACAAAAAAAGGTCATAAGTCCGAGTGAAGAGTCCGAAGTTCAAACAGTGTGCCTTGGTCATGAGTCCCAACAGCTGTTAAACAGGTATATCTATTTAACATACTCCCGTTAAACAAGGAATATCTGTAGTTAACATAGGTCCCACCTCACACCCACACGAAGACCCAAGAGAGTTAACTCCCAGTGTGGCTGCTTCTAGAGCCTGCATACGGGATGCCCTAGTATTATAGACAGGTAAGTTAGATATTAATACGCAGTCAGAGAGGGAGTGGTTCCTTGAGGAAGTCAGCACAAAAAAAATAAAGGCATCAGAATTATGCTGGAGGTAAATCTGGAGAGTCCAGCCTCAAAATGAAGATGCAATAGCCAGGCCTATGAGATAAACATCAATTTGAGATTACACTGCAATTAGTACTACCCGGTCCAGTGGGCCCAGCTAGGCACTGAACACATAGATGGGTGACCAAAACAACTGAACGCATATTCCCTTCCCTTTTCAAGAATTCCTTCCATCTTTCCATGTATCCTTGCTTTGTGACTCATCTCCCTATTGGATCAACATTAGCTAAGCAACTGTACTTGTTATCTTACAGGTTGACTGTAGTTCGACCCGCATTATACTCATGTTGTGACTTTGCTATATAAATTACCCCTGACAAAGGACTGTGGTGGCTCCCCACTTGGGAGCCCTCCTGGAAATCCGGGAGCTACTCTTCTCCTTAATTCCAATAAAACTCTCTTAATTTCCTTCCTTGTTCATAACTTCATTCCTCAATGTGGGGTCATGAAAACTCAGCACATTTGACATTTAATAGGTCAGAAGTTACATTTTCCTTGTATCACTAGCACCCACTGTTATCTGGGCACTATTCTTACATATTCCCAGACTCCACGGGAAACAGCCAGTGGCAATGTCTCTTTGGCCTACCCAGGCTGCAGATTCCCTGCCCACATTTCCTATGTGCAGCTTCCTAAGGCAACCATGGCCTCTACTGTAACAGTTCTGAAAAAACTGAACCCATACTCCCCTCCCTTTTAAAGAATTCCTTCCATCTTTCCATGAAAACACTACAGTGGCAGTGCAAGTCACTAAGGCCCCACCTTGGTGCTGCCTGCAGGTATTACACACAGAACTGAGAACACAGAAGCCAAACAACTGGAGGCTTCAAAGAGGCCCTAGTTGGGGAACCCCTTTTTAATGTTCTGAGAGTCTCAAACTCATGCATACTGAGCCAACACCAGTGGAATAATATCAGTTTTATTGAGCTAATCATTACAGATCATCAATGAGCACCAATGTTACAAAAGAATATTGCCTGTTTTGGTACTATATTATCATCATGCTCATGTGTCAGATAGTAAAACATTAGTATATAGAGAAAGATAGCAGAGGAAAACTAAAACTAGACCCAAGCCTATCACCATACACTAAAGTCAAAATGGATCAAAGATCTAAATATTAAAACAGAAACACTAAATCTGCTGGAAAGCAAAATAGGTAGAAATCTTGAAAACACAGGGGTAGGTGGAGAATTCATGAACAAAAGTCAAACTGCATGGGAAACACTTTCCAGAATCAACAACTGGGATCTTGTCTTATTAAAAAGTTTTTGCGTGTCAAAAGAAATCTCCAACAGAGTGAAAACAAAACCCACAAATTGGGAAAAAAATCTTAGTCAACTGTCCTTCAGACAAAGGTCTTCCATCTAGAACATATAAAGAGTTTTTAAAAATCAGGCTCTCAAAATTCAAAGACCTAATCCAGAAATGGGCATCTGAGATGAAAACACACTTCTCAGCTGAACAAATATGAATGGAAAATAAATACATGAAAAAATGTTCAGTATCATTGGTCATTAGAGAAATGCAAATTAAAACAACTCTGAGATTCCATCTCAGTCCAGAAAGAATGGCCAGGATCAAGAAAACCACCGACAACAAATGCTGGAGACGCTGTGGGGAAAAGGAACCCTTCTTCACTGTTGGTGGGAGTGCAGACTGGTGCAGCCACTGTGGGAATCAGTCTGGAGGTTTCTCAAAAAGCTAGGATTGGAAGTCCCATTTGACCCAGCTATCCCGCTTCTGGGCATATTCCCAGAAAAAGTGAAATCATCTTACCACAGTGATATATGTGCACCCATGTTTACAGCAGCACAATTTGTAATAGCCAAATCTTGGAAACAACCCAAATGCCCACCAGCTGAGGAATGGATAAAAAAGATGTGGTACTTTTATACAATGGAGTACTATTCAGCTATAAAGAAGGATCACGTTGAGGCTTTTATAGGTAAATGGATGTGACTTGAGACCATACTCCTAAGTGAAATAAACCAAACTCACATGTGTAAACACTGCATCGTCTCCCTAGTGTAAGAAACTGAAAGACTCAATAAGATACAAAATCCCCGATAAATATGGGGGAAAAGGTTCTGAAGTCCAATAATGCTTTTATTCTTTGATTTGATTGGTTTAAGTCTCTTTTCTACTATTTGATTGCAATATGTGAGAAGATGTGAGCAGCTTTTTTGAAGAACACAAAGGACTTTAAGGTAGCCATTGTTGATTTCTTGTTGTCTAATTTATAGGCCTGTAATACTTTCACTCTTTTGTTTTATCTGGTTTTAAATTATTTTGTTTTGTTTGAGCTTATTGTGTGTGAATGTATGAACAACCATTTCAAAGAAAACAAGAGACACTAGGGTAGCCATTGTTAATCTCCTGTTGTTATGTTTTGAAGACCTGTATTGCTTGCACTGTTCTGTTCTGAAATGCTATGCTGTGTTTGACTCTATTCTGTTTTGTTTTGTTTTGTTCTAGTCTCCTTAAAATAAATAAATAAATAATAAATAAAAATAAAAAAAGAAAGATCACAGAGCCATGAATCGAACCTGACCAGCTTACCGTCAGAGCCCAAGTGCTCTTGTGTTTGTCTCTCTCTGTTCCTTTCACACACATCTATTCCAATCTACCTTTATTAAATATGCCATTCCAATGTTATTTTGTATAACACATGGTACTAGAGATAGTAAATATCTGTCATGTTTGTGCAGTCTAAATTTAATATTTGTTTAGCTCACTTGCCACAAGCTGATAAAGGGCTCTGTATCAGGAACAATATCCTCATTCATGTTAAGAGAAACTTTCTGATTATTGAGATTATAATTCAACTAATAACTATAAATTTAATGGGAAAATAAGTAGAAGAGTTTGAGCTAGTTCCCAATGCCAAACCATAGTTCAAAAACACTTACCACTTACCTAACAACAGACAAGACTGAATTAATCATTTCTAAAAAGTCCATTGATTTTGAAACGAAAATGATTTCATAGTTTTTTCCATAATTTATACTCATTAGTGACTTGTTTTATAATAGATAAACCCTAATTTATCTAGTGAATATAAATAACAAATTGTTCAAGTTTTATTCTTGATTTATATATTGACTTACATCATCAAACAAGTTGTTAAATATTTTAGCATCACTTTTGGGTCAGTGTAATCTCATAAATCCATGAGACCTCCTGTCATCTACAACACAGCACAAACACAACACACACAATCCCCATTAGGAGCCCTTACTCAAACACAGAATGAAAAGAGCACCTCTGAGCTGGGCAGTTCAACTCACAGTCTGGATGGAACAGAGTGTGCCAAAAATCACGGTAGCAAAGAAAACAGGCCATAAGATAAAAATAAGAAAAAAGACAAAATGACAGTAATTGGAAATTATTAGATATGGTACACCCATATAATAATACACTGTACAGTTTGTATATTTCATGTTATTGAAAATAGATGTTGTTATGAAAACTGTATTTTTGAATGGAACAGAGACTGCAACATCCTATATAAAGCAGAAATCTATTTAATTAAAAATATATATGCAAAGAAAAATGTCTTTGAAAGTATAAAATATTTCATGTGTTCTCACTGTGAAAATGAGTAATCTTTTTGGTCACATGAAACTACGTACCTTTCCATGATACACATGCATTACTACACAATAAACGTAGCAATAAAAAACTTATGTGGGGATAAAAGTTACACAGAAACACGAATGCTCAAAGCACTGGAGTGAAGGAGCCTTATGTATTACGGTTGAGGACAGACTGCTTGCACACAAACCCTGACTCCCCTCACCTTTGCTAGGTAACCACAGAAAAGTTACACGGCCTCACTGTAGTTCAGAGAGCTTACCTGCAAAATACAAACGGTAACAAAAATTGTTCTAGGGTTAGGGTGAAGACTAGAAGAATTTATACTACTAGTTTCTTTCTGTTCATTGAAAAGGAAGTTTTATCTTTTTACTTGTTCTTCTTTATAAGAATCTTTTTTGTCTATGACTTGTACTCCGAGTAAATTTTTGGCTATTCTTTTAAGATCACGATATAGAGTATATTAATAATTGTCATTCTCTCATTATTTTGTTATGAAATTTTATTTTTTATAGAATTTTTTATATTTCTTTATTAATAACTACTTGTGTTACATTAAAGTGAAAGCATTTTTAAAAGAATATATAAAAATATGTAAAGAATATTTTCCAACACAATCAATAAACTATAGCTATTGTTATTTATAAAACTGTAACTGACCTTTATCAATGTAAAAACACAGATATTTAAGAGCTCCAAAATAAATTAATTCATCACTTTAAAAGCTATTCACTGTGAGATTAAGTGTATAGCCCACTAGTAAAATATGTGCTTAGCATGCAGAAGGGCATGGGCTCAGTATTCCCCCCGAAAAACACACATATTACTCCTTATGAAATTACAAACCAGGCATGATGGTGCATGCCCATAATCCCAGCATTTAGGATGGAGGACTGCTGTGAATTTGTGGACAGCCTGGCCTACATAGTGAGTTCAAGGCCAGCCTGAGCTACCTAGTGAAACTCTGTCTCAAAAAAAAAAATGATGAAATTATAAAAAAGTTTCAAGAGTATATACAATTTCCTTATGGATAGTTGATGCTTAACTCAATTTATCCCGAAATAAGCATTTTCAAAACTAATAATGACCAAAATTCAAAGATATATTTTAACTACTAAAATAAGCACAATGACTAAAAGATAAAATTGTAAAAAGCAAAATGCCTTCTTTACAGCTATCAAGGTATTAAATAACTGTCTTACGAATCCTCAAAATCCATTTAAATTATTTTATTTTTTGTTGATAGCATTACTCAACCTCTCAGAGACTTAACTATAACCAAATTGTCTACAAAAACCTGAGTATATTTCAAGTAAAATGAGAGATATGCCAAGCCATTAACACACCTCTTAGCTTCTGAAGATAATTTTTGACTCATACATCAGAGATTTCAATGTAATTTATTTTCTCAAAGGCAAGAAATCTCAAAAAAGAAGAGTTTCATATTAAATTGCTTAGATCGACATTTTTCAGATTTTAAAATTGAAACAAATGGACCTCAAATTTCATTTCACCAAAAACTAATAATGGCTCGGTACTTATTCAACATGAAGTAAGCAGATCTGTATTAGTGCAATGCTCAACATTATAGTAACTGTATGTATTTAATACAACTCATGGTTTAGCTCTGTTATGTAAAAAGAGTGCACTCAGTCAAGTCTCTTGTCCTTTTGCTGCTCAAAACTGAAATCATGCTGGGCGTGGTGGTACAACCCTGGCCTGTAATCCCAGCACTCAGGAGGCAGAAGCAGGAAGACTGCTGTGAGTTCAAGGCCAGCCTGGGATACATAGTAAACTAAACACCAACCTGAATTAAAAAGTGAGACCCTGTCTCAAAAAATAAAAAAAAAATTTTAAACCCTGAAATTATGATTAATATCTAGCCAAGCATGGAACAGAAAGTACATGTCCTTCTGATGTTATCTTCTAAACAATTTAGTTTACATTTCACTGTTATGGAAACAATCAGAAAATACTTAATTTGCATGCACAGATCAGTCTATACCACATACAACGTGTAGAAAGAGAAATGTGGAAAAGCAACCAGAGAACAGCATAAGGAGATTACTTTCTAATGTGTAGTTTCTTCACAATAAATAAACAGCATAAGGAAACTAGTTTCTGATGTGTAGTTTCTTCACAGTAAATTTTTAAGTAAGAAACTAATGGCATTGATATATTCCCCAGTTCTTTTTTTTTTTATAACTATACTCCTTGTTGAATTTTTTAACCATGACTAATAGAATTAGCATCACTTTAAGAAAAGGCAGCCAGGCAGCCTGGTGCACACCTGTAAACTCAGCACTCTGGAAGGCTGAGACAGGAGAATCAAAAGTTAGAGCCCAGACTGGGCAACTTACTGAGACTCTATCTCGAAAATAAAAAGGCAGGGATTATAGAACAATACAAAGGCCCCAAGTTCATTCCCTAGTACCACAAAAAAGATACACACAAAAAATAGTGGGGGAGGAGGGATGAGGAATTCACATCATAAACAATAGGATTTCATGTTATAATGATCCAATTAACTAGGTTTTCCTCTCTCCTTTTTTATTCCCTTTTAAGACAACCAAATACTAATTTAGAAACTCCTAGTGGTAAAAAATCTGCCTATTGATTTAAGAATAAGAAATATACAGAATGTTTTAGGGGTTAAACATAATTCTGTCAACTTGATTGGTTTGGGAGCCACCAGAAAATCAAAGTGTAATTTAGGATGTGTCTGGGTGGATCATGAAGGTGTGTCTTTGATTACTGTATCTGTCTGGCCCTTCCTCCCTGAGGCTGTCCTCAGCTCTGCTTTCCAGCTTCCATGAAACTAAGCATCTTTGCTCCACCATGTCCTTCCACCATTATACTCCTGCCTTAGAGCCTGCTTACAAAGTAATGAATCCTCAAAAACTATGAGTTAAATTAAACCTCTTTTCTTTTAAATTGTGGGTATCAGATATAGTATCCCAGCAATAGGAACACTAATACAAAAGAAAACTTGTATCAAGGCCACAGTCACTGCTGTGACTATACCTGACCATGATTTAGAAGTCAATAGAAATGATTTACAGGTGGAGTTCTGAGGTTTAGAGATGATGGCTAGAGAGGTTTTATACTGCTTTAAGGAGAGCCTGATGGATGGGAGCTGAGAAGACCAGAATGCTGATGTAAATGCAGATAATAAAGGTTGGGGTCAAGAGAGTTCAACTGGGAACAAAGACTCCACTGGCAGTTGGACTGCAGGCCATGTGTGTTATGCTCTGGCAGAAACCTTGTCTACATTTTGCCTATATCCTGAGACTTTGCAGGAAACTAATACTAAGGATAGTAAAATGATTAATATGATGGAGAAAATTTCAAGATAACCCAACATTTAGGCTGTGGCATGAGTACTGCTAGCTGCTTTTACCCAGAATTATAGTGAGATTCAAGGAAAGGCAGAACAGAAAAGTTTAAAAAACTAACATTTTGGCCCATGTGTAAAGTTGAGACTAAAGGAGGTACCACACCTTGTGTCTAGATGTCCCCCTAAAGCCTCATGTGGTCACAGGTAGGGCTTTTTCAGATGTGGTTGGATCTAGCATGTGTGATGCTGGGATTGATTTATGATGCAAAGCCAGGATCTGGGGCACTAGGATTAAGGGTGTGAGTGCTACCCACCATAAGTAGCCTGGATAGGATATAAGATTTAGAAAGAGCTGTGGTTGTCCCTTATTGCTTTGCTAGCTTCTATCCACCATGAACTGTTTCTCTTCTGTGATGCCACTCTGCCTTATAGCCAGTTGATTATGGACTGAAATCTCTACAAATTGTGAGCTACATAAATCTTTCTCCTTTTAACTTTGGGTGTCAGGTATTTTGCTTCAGGAACAAGAGACAGGCAACTAAAACAGAAGGTGTGCATGCTGAAGACATTACCTGCATTAAGACGGAACCAAGTACTCTATGCAGGAACAAGAAGAAAGATGCCTTGAGGACATCTCAGAAATCAGCATGAAACCACCCATCACAGGTTTAAAGGTACAAAAGCATAAACTTTTAATTTCTGAAGAGTTCCTAGATCCTTGCCCAAGAAAGGTCTCCTAGAGAATTGGTTTTCCAGGATTCATTTCACCATGCTCCCCCATCCAAGCAATCAAATGCTATGGACACCATGGTTCAAGGGATCCTGTCTACTGCTTCCCCTCACAGCAGACTGAAGCATCATTCCAGTCATGCTGGCTTTAATGGTGCAGAGTGCAAGAGCTGTGTGGTCAGGAAGGTTTCCACCCAAATTTCAAAGAAGGCCTCGGAAGCCATGGAAGAATTCCCTGAGACAAAAGGCACAAAGTCAAAAGTACAGTGGTGGTCCCTGGAGGTTAAAGATGACTGTGATGCAGAAAGTGTCTGCCAAGTAAAGCTGCTTTGGTAAGCAAAGCTTATCTAAAACAGCAGCCATGTGAGCTATAATCAACAAGGCCATAGGAGTGGGGCTGCCCAACCCCTCTGGAACTTACACATCACAGCCATGTACCCTGAATGCCAGATATGGAGCTACAGGATTATTTTACTCCAATTCTCTTCTATCTCTCTACTCTTCTCTTTTGGAATAGAAATGATTACTTTGTGCCACTGAACCTTAAGGTTATGTCATTTGTTTTTGATTTTTATAGAAGTTCACAGCTAAGAGTTTACCTTGAGTCTCAGAGGAGAATTGAACTGTTTAGCAATGTTTAGACTGTTAAGACTTTTGGAAAGGATTACTGCACTTTTGATTATATGCAAGATAGCTATACTATGTATGTTAGGTATAATTATGGATTTGTTAGTGCATTAGAAGATTAGGATTTAAAGAGATGTTTCTGAGGTCAAGCTGACAAGGGGTAGAATACCGGAGTTAACCTCATTGTGTCAACTTGATGAACTTGGGAGCTGCCCACAAGATTAAAGCACACTTCCTGATGTGTCTGGGGGATCATGGAGCTATGCCTTTAGGTAGTATGTATGATCCCTTCCTCTCTGATGCCATTCTATTGTTCTCTTCCCAGCCTTCACAAACTAAGTGTCCTTGCTTCACCATACTGTTCCATCATGATTCTCCTAACCTTCAAGCCCAGGTGCTCATGGTCTAACTCCCCTGATAGTGTAAATCAAATAAACCATTTCCCCCTTTAAATCAGGGATATCAGGCATTGTATTCCAGGGAAACTGATTGATAGAGGAATAAACCTGATAAAATGCTCAGGAAAACATAAGTATAGAAGATGGCACTAAAAGAGACACAAGAGTAGGAAGAACTGATAGAAAGTGTTGCTCACCTGTGGTAACAGCTGGTACACCACTGAAACCCATCTAGGCAGATAGCATTTTTTATGCTGATACTTAACAAAAATGCCTGAGTTAAATACAAATGATGGCAACATATTTAAGTTTTTATAACCTAGTACTGTCAGCTGGGTCTAACAACATCCTTCTCTGGAAAAAGAACCGATGGTAAGCAGCTTACACTGCCATGGCATCTAAGTGCTCCACAAAGTATTGCTTTCCGGTTGTATTGCTAGCCACTGTCATTCTCTGCTAGTTGCCCTGACCCCTGTAGTGTCAAAGTAGATAGCAGTCCATACAAAAAGGGAAAAATGGCCTTTTCTGGTTTGTTATTCTCCTGAAGACAGTATGTGTGGTAGTCCCTAGTAGAGAAACAAGAATGGCTTTCTCTCCTTCATATTGTCTTTGATATATTTCTTATGATAGTCTCCAAAACAACAATATGTAGGTATTATAAAGTTTATTCAAATAGCTTTTTCGGGACTTGTTATAGACCATTTGCTTTCCAAAGCAGTCAGACATAAATTAAAGCTGAAACAAGAAAATAAACGAAAGGAAAAGATTGTATGTATGTAGGTATACATATACAAATGTATGTATGTGTATGTGTGCAAGACAGATAACTATACTACTAATCTCTGTTAGTTCATCAAAAAGAACAGTTTGTGCTGTCATTGTTTGATTGTTTGATAATTTTTTATGCCTAGATCTTGTAACCTGAGCAGCTATTTCTAAGATAACTGATTGAGCTTTTTTGGCTCAATCTAAGGCAGCTAGAAAAAGATACAAGCAGCACAGAGAAAAAGAGGGGAGAGACATAAGATACGGGCACAGAGAGAATCACCACAACAATCACCGTGCTGACTCTCTGAGGACAAAGGTGAGGTGCAAGCTTAAATGTACTCTGATAGGGGAGGGCACAGGGCTGCGGACATAGGCTGCTCAGCAAGACGTGGCCGAAGGAGGTATTGGAGCATTTGTGGCACATGAGGGGTTTGGCAAAGGCAGCTGGGAAGAAGAAACCACAGGGGTTTCTGGGAGCTAGACACCATTATGGTTCAACATTTGGTCTGTCGCCATGATGGCTGGGCAAGTCTCAGGTGAGGGACCTATCAATAACAATATGCAATATATTAATTAATATTAATTTCCTACTATTTTTATAAAATTCTGTATCATTTCTATCCTTTTTTTCTGTTTTGCTTTTTAAAATAAAAAAAGAAAAGAATCCAAGGGGCAGATACCATCTTTAACACCACTGATCACTGACATCAAAACAATAGGATCTTACTGGCATAAACACTGACACACAGATCAATGTAACACAATAGAGAATCCAGAAACTAATGGATGTACTTACAACCAACTGATTTTCCACACAGGTACAAAAACATACACTAGGTAAAGTACAGTTTTTTCAATAAGTGGCACTGGGTATACATATGCTGAAGAGTAAAACTAGATACCAGAATCTCACCATGTATAAAAGTCAACTCAGATGAATCAAAGGCTTTAAGGTAAGATCTGAAACTATGAAACAGCTGAAAAAAGATGTAGGGAAATACGTTAGGATATTAGTATGGGCAAAGGTCACAAAAAGAGATATAACAAAAGCAAAACGTAGACAAATGGAACTAAGTCAAACAAAAGGTTCTGTACAATGAAAGCAACAATGAACAGTAAAGAGACAATCTGCAGAGTGGGAGAAACTGCTTGCAAACTACTCATTCAAGAAGGGATTAATATTCAAAATACATGAAGAACTCAACAGCAAAAACAAAACAACCATATGACCGAAAGAGGAATAAATGATCTATACAGATATTTCTCAAAAAAATATGCAAAAATCTGTACAAAAGGTTCTTAATATGCTCATCACAGAAGTGGAAATGAAGATCACAATGATATATCCTTTCACCCTACCCAGAATATCTCCTATGTATGAAAAAGACAAAAAAATAACAAGTATTGGAAAGAATGTGAAGAAAAGGAAACTCATAAACTGATGGTAGAAATGTAAATTAGTGCAGTCATTATGGAAAACAGCATGGAAGGTCTAAAATAATTGGAAATACAATTATTGCATTACTTTTCAATCCCACACAGGGAACACAAAGGCAATAAATGCATTAGACAAGAGATACCTTCACTCTCATCTTTACTGCACTATTACAATGGCCAAGTAAAGGCAACGTACTCAATGTTGGCTCCAAAATATGAATGGTGCTATGTGTTTGATCTACAATGCACCCCCAAAACCTCATATACTCAGAGGTGTGGTTTCTTTAAAGTGATTAGATCATGGGGTGCAATACTCATTAGTGAATTCAGATGAGTTCAATGGCTGAATGTGCTGTTGGGAAGCTGGACATGGTTACAGGCAGGTCAACTGGGGTGTGACCTGGAAAAATATATTTGTGTTGTTTTTTTACTATAGTTTATTGAAAAGCAACTTTACTTCCATTTATGGTGACAAACAAAAAAAACATCATTTACAAGAGTATTAAAATATGAAGGAGTGATAAATCTTACAAAATTTACAAGAACTACACACAGAAAACTAGAAAACATTACAGAGAAATTAGTATTTCAAGAAAAGCATTTTAAAGTAAAACACTTGAATGTAATAATTTTCCAAAAATTTATGTAACAATCTAATTCTAATGAAAATTTGTTTTTTTAATTGTCAGTTTTTTCTAAAATTGATATGAAAATCCAAAAGACTTCAAACAATTTTAAAAAGGAAGAAAACAATTTTGAAAAAGAAGAAAAACTTTGGAAGGCTAATATGACATTGCTTCCAGAATTAATATACATTTATAATATCTTATTTGCTCTTTCACTTTCTCAAAACAGGCAGACAATACAATGGTTACACATGCACATCTGATTTATATCACTTGAGCATGGACTCGAGTTGCATCTATTTACCTATAAAAGCCTTGAGTTTATCGTTCTTTATGGCTGAAGAGTATTCCACTATATAAAAATACATCTTTTTATCCATTCTTTGGATAGACATTTGAGTTGTTTCCAAGACTTAGCTATTACAAATGTGCTGCTATAAACATGGGTGCACATATATCACTTGGTATGATGTTTTCAGTTCTTCTGAGAAAATACCCAGAAGGGGAATAGCTGAGTCAAATGGGACTTTAAAAAATCTAGTTTTTTGAGGAATTTCCACACTGATTTCCACAGTGGTTGTACCAGTCTACATTCCCATCAACAGTGGAGAAGGGTTCCTTTTTCCCCACATCCCCTTCAGTATTTGTTATTGAATGATTTCTCATAATAGCCATTCTTCCTGTGGTGAGATGGAATCTCAAGTGTTTTCATTTGCATCTCTTGAATGACAGTGATATTGAACATATTTTCATACATTTGTTTGCTGTTTGTATTTCTTCATTTGAGAAAAGTATATTCAACTCAACTCATCTTTGGATTGGGTCTTTAAATTTGGAAGGTCTGATTTGTTTTTTGAGTTTTTTCTAAGTTCTTTATTGTAGTCCTCTGTCTGAGGAACAGTGGGCAAACATTTTTTCCCAGATTGTGGGTTGTCTCTTCACTCTGTTAGTATTTCTCTTGCTGTGAAAAGTTGTTTTTTTTTTAATAAAATGAGATTTGAGTTGCTGATTCTTTCACAAGATAGTTCCTGTGCAATCAGGGTTTTATTCATATTCTTTGCCTACACTAATGTCTTCCAGAGTTTTTCCAATTCTATCTTCTAGCAGATTTAATGTTTCTGTTTTAATATTTAGATCTTTGATCCATTTCGAATTTAGTGTAGTGCATGGTGAAAGACGTTGGTCTGATTTTAAACTTTCGCATGTGCAAAAGCCAGTTTTTCCAGCACCATTTATTAAAAAAGCTTTCTTCCAGTGAATGTGTTTGGCATTTCTGTCAAAGATAAGCCAGCTGAGTATGTCTGGAGTTGTTTCTGCATCTTCTAATCTGTTCCACTGATACTGAGGTCTGTTTTTTTGCGAGTACCACACTATTTTTATCACAGTAGCTTTATAGTATTATTTCAAATTGGGGGTTGTGATGATATCAGCCTTGCCTTTGTTACCTAGAATTGCCTTTGCTATTCTGAGTTTCTTTTGGTTCCAAATTAATTTTAGGATTGTTTTCTCTGTGAGATCTGCTGTTGGAATTGTGCATTAAATCTGTTGCATTAAATTTGTAACAGTTTTGAAAGTGTAGCCATTTTCACTATATTGGTTCATATCTTTCCATTTTTTCAAATCCTCTTCAATCTCCTTTTTCAATGTACTGTAGTTTTCAATGTAGAGGTCTTTCACATCCTTCCTTAGATTGATTCCTAGTTATTTCATTTTTTTGGATGCTATTGTGAAAGGTGTTGTTCCCCTGATTTCTCTCTCAGTGAGTCTGTTATTTGGGTACAGGAAAGCTATTGATTTTTTAGTACTGACTTTGTATGCAGCTATGCTACCAAATTTTTTAAATGTAGCAGTCTTGCCAGGCATGGTGGCACATGCCTATAATCCCAGCACTTGGGAGGCTGAGGCAAGAGGATCACAGCAAGTTCGAAACCAGCCTGGGCTACACAGTAAGCTCAAGGCTAGCTTAGACTGCATAGTGAAACCCTGTCTAAATAAAAAAATAAATAAATAAATAAATATCTAGCAGTTTTTAGGGTCTTCTAAGTAGAGTATCATGTCATCCACAAATAATGATAATTTAACTTCTTCCTTTCCTATTGTGATTCCTTTATTTCTTTCTCTTGTCTAACTGCTCCAGCTAAAGTTTCCAGGACTATGAATAAGAGTCCTTTGAATAAGAGTAGAGACAGTGGACATCCCTGTCTTGTTCCTGATTTTAGAGTAAAAGTTTTCAATTTTTGTCCATTTATTATGATGTTGGCTGTTTGTTTGTCATAGATGGCTTTTATTAGATTAAGACCACCTATTTCAATTTTCTGTAGGGTTATATCATGAATGGGTGCTGGACTTTGTCAAAAGCTTTTTCTGTATCAATTGAGATTATCATATGGTTTTTATCCTTCACTCTGTTAATATGGTGTATTACATTTATTGATTCATGTATGTTGAACCATCCCTGCATCCCTGGGATGAATCCAACTTGGTCATGGTGTATAATCTTCTTAATGACTTGATGCAGTGTGTTTGCCAGTATGTTATTGAGGATTTTTGCATTTATGTTCATTACAGAGACTGGCCTGTAATTCTCTTTCTTAGTTGGGTCCTTCTCTGGTTTTAGTATCAGGGTAATGCTTGCTTCCAGGAAAGAATTTGGAAGTACTGCTTCCTTTTTGATTTCACTAAAGAGTTTAAGAAGTAGTGATATTAGGTCTTCTCTAAATTTTTTGTACAATTCAGGAGTGTCTACCAGGGCCTGGGCTTTTCTTTGTTGGTAGGTTTCTAATTACATCTTCAATTACATTGATTGATATTGGTTTATTTAGGATTTTTACATTTTCTCGATTCAGCTTTGGTAATTCATATGTATCTAAGAATTTGTCCATTTTTCTGCATTTACCATCTTATTAGCATACAAGTTCTCAAAGTAGGTATAAATGATCTTCTGGATTTCTGCAGGGTCCACTGTGATTTTATCCTTTCCATTCCTAATTGTGTAAACTTGAGACTTTTCTTTTAATAAGGTTGGATAAGGATTAATCAATTTTATTTAATCTTGCAAAGAACCAACTCCTTGATTCTTTATATTGCTTTTTCAGTCTCCAGTGTGTTAATTTCTGCTCTGATCTTTATAACTTCCTGCCTTGTACGAGCTTTGGGCTTGGTCTGTTCTACTTTTCTAAAAGTTTGAGGGCCGGGTGTGTAGCTCAGCAACACAGCACTTGGCTGATAAGTGTGAGGTTGCCGAGTTCAATTCCTGGTACTAAAAGTTTGAGGTTCAACATTAAGGTGTTTATTTGTGCTTGCTTTGTTGTTCTGATATAGGTATTCACTGCTATAAATCTGCATCTCAGGACTGCTTTGTGTCCCACAAGATCCAGTATGTTGTACTGTCATTATCAATTAATGGTAGATACTGTCTAATTTCTTCTTTAATTTTATCTGTGACCCATTGGTTGTTCAAGACAGTGTTAATTAATTTCCATGTGTTTATGAATTCTTGTGGTTTCTTTTGCCATTGATTTCCAATTTCATTGCACTATGGTCTGATAAGATGCATGGGATAATTTCAATTCTTTGCATTTACTTAAGCATGTTCTATGAGCTAGTATGTGATCTATTTTGAAGAATGTCCCATCTGTAGCTGAGAAGAATGTGTATTCTGATGTGGTGTGGAACACTCTATAATCAACTAAGTACATTTGTTCAAAAGTTTGGTTCAGTTCTAATATTTCACTGTTAATTTTCTGTCTAGTTGATCTGCTTTTTTGTGACAGTGGGGTATGGAGAGCCACCAATACAATCGTATTAGTGTTTATTTGATTTTTCATGTCTGTTAATATCTGTTGTATATAGTTGGGTGCACTGGTATTTGTTGCATGTATATTTATGACTGTTATCTCTTTCTCTTGGATTGTTTCCTTTACAAGGATGTAGTGACCTTCTTTGTCTTACTCAGTCTTGGCTTGAAATCCACTTTGTGTGCAAATAGAATAGCTATTCCTGTTTTTTTCTGGGTTCCTGTTGCATGGAGTATTGTTTTCCATTCTGTAAAAGGATATCCTTGTTCTCAGCTCTTGTCTTTTCTCTCTCTGCTTCCTGGATGCCATGGGTTGAGCACCTCTTCTTCCAATCTCCCCCTCTACCATCCTGTCTCTGCCTTGGAGACAGATGACTGAAAGTGTCAATCACAATAAACCTGTCCTATGATATTCCCAATGCAATATTATTCAGCCATAAAAAGAATGACATATCCAGGTGCTATGGCACATTACTATAGTCCCAACTACTTAGAAGGCTGAGGCAGGAGGATCATTTGAGCCCAAAGAAACCCTGGACAACAAAGCAAGATCTGTCATTAAAAACTAAAAAAAGAAATAAATGATAAATGTTTAATTTCTTCATTTTCCATTAAATACATGTGTCAAATTATGATATATCTCATAAATAAATACAAATACCATATATTAAACTTAAAAAATTTTTAAGGACTACTATGAACAATTGTGTATATAGAAATATCATAACTTGTTGAGCTGGACCAATTCCTTCAAACACACAAACCACCATATAAAAGAAAAGATTAATATGAATAAGCCAATATCTATTAAAGAAATTTAACCAAAATGAGTTAACTTCCAGGAAAACCAGAAAGTAGCAAAAAACAGAAGGTTTATTTGTGAATTTTTTTTTTTTTGAGTCAGGGTCTCACTATGCAGTTCAGACAGGCCTTGAGCTCACTTTGCAGCCCACGCTGGTCTCAAACTTGCAATGAACCTCCTGCCTCAGCCTTTCAAGTGCTGGGATTATAGGCGTGTGCTACCACACCTGGCTCTCATTTGTAAATGTTAACAAACATTTAAAGAATAAATAACATAAATTCTCTATAATCTATTCCAGAAGACAAAAACAGAGGGAATATTTCCTAACTAATTTTGCAAAGACACAACTATCCTTATAGCAAAAGCAGCAAAGATATTACAAGAAAATAAAATACCAGCATTTCTCATAAAGAGACACACAAATTCTCAACAAGATATTGACAAGTGGAATTCAACAATATATAAAAATTACAATTGATGCTCCTTGAGACCATAATGTTAAGTGAAACAAATCAGGCACACAAGTTTAAATATCACATGGTTTCTCTTATTTGAAACCTCAAAATAAAAACAACTTATAAGCAAAGAGCAAAATAAAATTATGATAGGAAACTGGGAGGGAGATTTTGTGGACATAGAAAAGGGACCAGGAGATGGGGACAAGACGGCAGAGCAGAAAGGGGAAGGAAAGTGACATATGTGTAATTATTATGTTTCACACACATATGAATAAAAATAGAATTGTACACAAGAACTCGGTGGGTTTTATTCCAGCTCTGCCCAATCGGTTTAATGGCTATAATCCATCATATCAACAAACTAAAGGAGCAAAACCATATGTGGCTGTCAACAGATGTCAATTTTAAGTCATACTTAAAATTACCTTCCTGAGCTAATGAAGGCTTTATTACTGAGCCAACTTCATTGTGCTTGGCTCCTAAACTTCTCTCAGGAAACAGCTCTTGAAAAGCTCTTCTTCTCTCAGACTCTCCTCCCTGACAAGAGCCATGCACAGACATCTTGAAACCTCAAAAAGAAAGATGGCTCTTGCCTCAATGACTTCCCAGCAGCCTAGAGTTCAGTGAGTGTTTATTTTGCCAAACACAACTAAACCCCCAGAGTAGAAAACAGCCACGACTCAAGTCAAGAGCCCAACACATTTCCACTGGTTATTCTCTGTAGTTCTACAAACCTCTCCACCCTCTCCCAAGACCTCACTCTGGGAGAACTCACCTTCAACCTGTAAGGATAAGAGTATAGGAAACGAGCTACGCTGTTTACTCTATGTACTTTTTCCATGACTTGAGTAATCATATGTATTTGTAGTATTTAATACACATTTGATTTTATTGCTTCAAAAATTTAAAAATCCAACAGGTTGAAATTATTTTATCTGGGTATTCTGAAACTTCTGAGTTCTCAGACTGAATGCTACTGTAACCACAGTTTACCACAATAAACAGTATAATCAAGCCTTGTATAAAAGCAGGCTTCATGATCCTCTCCCTTTCTGGAATTATGGCCCTATCAGTAATTCCCACCAACACAAAATCTAACAAGATTAAACCACAAGGAAAATCTGAATAGACTTGAAATTATTAAGGAGGTTGAAGAAGGAGTAAACAAAAATCTGACAATAAAAAGTCATGGAAATGATTATTTTACCACTGAATTCTATCAAACATTTGAAGAAGATTTACTATTAATCATTCTCAAGTACTTCCAAAAAGAAGAGCAAGAAACATTCTTCAACTCATTCTATAAAGCTGGCACTGCAGACCAGAATCCTGCATGAACACTGATGGCAAAATCCTCAGTAAAATTAGTAGCAAAGTAAATTCACCAGCTTATTAAAAGTATTGCATTTCATGTGAAATTCATGAATGGTTCAACATATAAAATCTCATCAATATAATACACCACATTAACATAGTGAAGGGGAAAACTACATGTTCATCTTGATTAATGCAGAGGGCATGTGACAAAATTCAACACCCTTTCATCATTAAAAAACACACTTGAAAAACTAAGAATTGTAGAAAACTGTCTTAACAATAAAAATGAGCTATGAAAAATCTATAATACATACCATATGCAATGATGAAAGATAATAAAAGCTTGTATTAGGAAAAAGGTCATGTTGCCTGATTCTGCCACCTCTATCCAACAGAATACTAGTTAGAGAAATTAGGCAAGATAATAAATAAAAGCACCCAGTTTGGAAAGGAAGAAGCAAAATTACCTCTGTTCACAGATATACTCCTGTAAGTAAAAAAAACTTCAAGACTCCATACCAAAAAATAAAAAATAAAAAAAATCCAAACCTGTTAGAGCTAATAACCAAATTCAGTAACAAAGCAAGATACAAAGTCAACACTCAAAAAAAAACAAACAACAACAACAACAACAAAAAACCCAACTACATCTATACACTCTAATGATGAACATACTAGAAAAGAAATTAAGCAAATAATATCATTTATAACCGTAAAAAAAAATACTTAAGAATTAACCATGCGCATTCCCTGGGTTCAATCCCCAATACCACAAAAAATGAATAAATGAATGGATGGATGGGCAGATAGAATAGGTTGTACAAACTACCTGTGCAGAAAAAATTAGAAAACATCTCTAAAAGACACTAAAGACAACATAAACAAATGCAAAGATATACCATGTTCTTGAACTAGATTTAGTATAGATAACAATAAAACCCAAATCTACAAAGTTAATGCAATTTCTACAAACTACCAATAAAATTTTCTGCAGAAACAGAAAAACTCATCCTAAAATTCATATGGAATGTTAATGGAACTTCAGCTCTGAAAAATAGTAACAACTGGAAGACTCACTTCTCTTGGCTTCCAAATATACTAAGAAGCTATGGTAATCTTTTGAAACAGTATCATACTGGAGTAAAGGCAGACACACAGACTAAGGGAAGGAAGTACAGAATTCAGACATAAACCCTTACATATATGGTCAAATAATTTCTGACAAGTGTGCCAATACCATTCATTTGAAAGAAGAGGTTTCTAAACAAATGGTGCTAGAAAAATTGAAGATCCATACACAAAAGAATGAAGTTGGACAGATCTAATACCATACACGAAAATTAACTCAAGGTGGATAATTTACTAAATGAAATACTTTAAAATATAAAGCTCTAGAAAAAGAGGGCTTCATAACATGTTTTTTGGATATGAAACCAAATGCACAGAACAACAAAAGAATACAAATTATATATTTCATCAAAATTGAAACATTTTGTGTATCAAAAGAAATTACCTATAAAGACACAACCCATAGGACAAGGGAAAATGACTGCAAGTCCCTGATAATGGATTATGAATACACACGATTCAAACATGGGGAAAGGAGGGCTGGAAAGTAACTCAGTAGTACAGCATTAGTTTGGCCTGCATGTGGTCCTGTGCTCAATCCCCAACACCACAAAAAATGAATAAATGGATGAATGAATGAACCAATGGATGAGCAGATCAATAGTAAAGGACATGAACAGATCCTTTCCAAAGAAGACATACACAAAGCCAATATACACATAAAAAGATGTTCAACATCACTAATCATTAGGGAAATGAAAAACCAAACTATAAGGAAATACACCCACTAGAATGGTTATTAGGGGCCAGGGATATAGTTCAGGGGCACAAGCGCCTGCCTGGAAAGCACAAGGTCTTAAGTTTATTTCCCAGTAACAAAACAAAACACACAAAAAAAGAATGATTATCAGCAAAAGCAGCAGAATAAGTGAGGCTGTAGAGAATTGGGGATCCTTGTGTATTGTTGGAGGCAGTGCAAAATAGTTAAACCACAGTGGGAAAATGTATGGGGGTCATTTCTTAAAAATTAAAAACACAACTATCACCAATCCACTTTGGTGTATACAAGCAAAAACATTAAAAGCCAGGTTTCAGAGAGGTATGTGTACATTCGTGTTCAGAGCTGTGTAGCTCACAATCACTAAAATGCAGAGGCGATCCAAGTATCCAGAGACAGACAAATGGACACACAGTTTGAGGCACATGCATACAACCAAGTATTATGCAGCCCTGAAAGAAGATTCTGGCACACTGCATCATGGGCAAGCCTTGAGGACATTACATGACATAAAGTAAGTGAATCACAGAAAGACTGCACGACTCATAGGAGGTACTTCTAAGTGGTCACAAAGGGAGTATAATGTGATTTCCAGAAAGTAACGGAAGACAAGGATGAGAAGCTGCTCTACACCTGGTTCTGGGCTAAGTTTTGCAAGGTGACAGTTCTGAAGATGGGTGGTGATTACGGTGCACAACAATAGATAAGTACTTCATACCATTTAACACTAGTGAAAAAGGTAAAAAAAAAAAAATTATGCCAGCAGTGCCTTCAGACTGATCTAGAGGTCTACCTCTACCTTTTATTTTGCAACAGGGTCTCACTAAATTACCTGGGCTGGGCTTCAGTCTGATCCTCCTGCCTCAGGCTCCCACAGTGCTGGAATTATAGGCATTACAAAGGTAATATATGTAATTTTAATTGGAGGAAAAAGAAGGAATGAAATTTTGATACAAGCTACAATATGAATAAACCTTGAAGGCATCATGCTGTGCGAAATAAGCCAGAAACAAAAGGACAAACGTAGGGTTATTCCACTTACA
Organism: Cuniculus paca; assembly: GCA_004365215.1. Lineage (NCBI taxonomy): Eukaryota > Metazoa > Chordata > Mammalia > Rodentia > Cuniculidae > Cuniculus > Cuniculus paca. The sequence goes on from RJWT010001721.1 coordinate 36,322, forward strand.
TGAAGAATTACACAGTACTGGGAGTAACCTCATCACATAAAAAGATCTCCAAACACCAACAGTTTAGTAAAAAAGTCTCAAGATCAATTTCCCTTCAAATTGGTCATATTTTAAAGCATATGCACAATAAAAAATTCTTCAGAAATGTTCATAAATAAGAACCTGAAAAAACAAAAGGTTTATGAAAAAGCTCAATTATGTAATATATTTAACTTATACTGTTCTAAGTTACTAAATACTTTTTATGTAATAAATTCTGGAAGGTACAGATAGAAATTATAAAAATAAAACGATCTGTACAAACCCGTTAAAATGCACTCAAAGAAAATATGATTTATTTCACTTAAGTATTAAATTATTTTTAAAGTAAAAATTTAAAAATGATTTAAAAATATGTTTTAGTTCCTAGTTTCAAGGAATAAAGAAATTTCTTAAACAGGAATAAAAAAAATCCATGTTCCACTGGCCTTAATTGTAAGGTAATGTCACGATTCTGACAGAGCCATAAAGGAAAGAGAATGACATGTGTGGATGTGCAACCTATATGGCCCAAGATATCAACGATGCTGGAAATTATTTTTAATACTGTTTTAAATTAACTTTCCCTCAAAACAACATCGTAACTTAGTAACACAGCTTTCTATAAAATATAAATATAGCTCAGTAATCTGTATGGTGAACTAAGAATTAAAAGCCATAAATAATACAAAGGTGATCTAATAATTTCACACTAAATTTGATCTTTGTATAAAATCACCTTATATAGGTTTCACCTACCAGATATAAAAATGGAAAGTATTAATTAGTGTGAATGAAATTTCACAGGTTGGTCTATCTCAACCAACTTAATTGAGATAGCCACAAATCATATTTGATTCTATTTTAAAATGAGACGGGAAAAAAATAAAAAATAAAAAAATAAAATGAGACAGGATCATCACAAAATGCTTTTAATTTTAAGGAAAACATAGTAAAATAATTGTGAGCAAAGGGAATTTGGTGTTATTTTAATATTATTTTTCCAATAGAAATCCTTAAACTTATCCCTTTGTGTAGATTAATATGGCCATCTAGAGGAGAAAACATGACCCACAAACATGCCATCACATTTTTTGCCTTTTCCTAGAATATCTGTATTTCAGGCTTATAATGGGAAACCTAGTTGAAAGGATCGTCTTGTATGAAACACACTCAGAGAGGTCAATAAAGTAGCAGAACCCAAGCAACATACACTTTGTGGTGCAACCGATAAATAGTTTTCAATAAGCGGCTGTGCGACTTTAGGTTAAAATTACTTATCTAAAATTGCTTTTTACTTTTTAAAATTTTTGTTTTTATTAGCACTTGTTTGCAGTCCATGATTACACTCACAGTAGGGTCTTGGTACATGTACACAACACATCTTAATTCTTTTTTACGTCCCCTTCTTCTCGTCTCTTGGTTCCCTTACCATTTGCAAAAGATGTATCTCCCTGTTTGCTATATCTTTTATTTTGCTCTTTATTTATACTTTGGGTTTCACATATAAAAGAAACCATGTGATATTTAAGTTTGTGTGTCTGATTTATTTCACTTAACATTATGGTCTCAAGGTGCATCCATTTTTCTACAAATGATTCAAGTTTATCCTTTTTTATGGCATATCAGTACTCCACTGTGTATAAACATCAAATTTTCTTCATCCATTCATCTGTTGATGTACATATGGGCTGTTTCCAAAATTTAGCTGTTATAAATCATGACATTATAAACATGGGCATGCATGTATCATTGTACTATCATGTCTTCAGCACTTTTGCGAAGATACTTAAAAGGGGAATAGCTGGGTCAAACAGAATTTCTACTTTTATTAGCTTTTTGGGGGGAATCTCCATACTGATTTACATAGTGGTTGTACTAGTTTATACTCCTACCAACAATGTAGAAGGGTTCCTTTTTCTCCTGCATCCTTGCTAGCATTTTCTTTTCACTTCTATAAAATGGGATAATCATAAGATTAAATGTGAATGCATATACAGAAAGTAAGCGTCAGGCGCACAGTGTTCAGTACTGTACGCCAGCTCTTCCCACCTGAACTGTCTCTGCTTGTCCCTGTTCAGCCCTCCCTGACCCAGAGGCTCTAGAAGGCTTGTTTCTAGTAATACTTTCCCTGAGCTTTTCTACTGGAATCTGTTAGGGTATTGAAAATGGACTATAGCTTCCTCATGAGCACTAATGATGCAATGCTGTGAACCTTTTAAAATGTTTTTTTCCTCTAGCTTGTGATTCTCTTTAGATATTACCTCAGCCCACATTAGTCAAATCTAACCTTTTAAGCCCGTGTGATGGTCACAGGAAAAGAGCAGACTAAGGAGAGCCTCCCACTCTGTTCACGGCCTTCCCTGTGCCCTAGCAAATGAACCAAGTCCTCCCCAGAGCAGTGTACCAGGAGTCCTCGCGGGTCTCCACAGAGGTAGCTATGTGGGTGTGCACATGTGCACCACAGGCTGCAAATGTGTTCCAGAAGCAGATTCTCCTCCTGTCCAAATACACATCACAAAGAGGAATTACTGGGTTACGAATCCTTCAACTTATTTCTGTTCCCCTCTCCATCCTAAATCCCAATGAGAGCACTTTAACAAAGATATGTATCTCCGCCTAGATAATACAGATACTTCAAACTCTGCACGGTCAAAGCTAAATTATATTGTTCTACAAGCTTGCTTTCTAATGGTTTTACCAGAGCACCTTGATTCTTCACTTGCTGCACACGTTCAGTCATTCATCGAGAGCAAATCCATCCCTACAGTTACCTACACTTCATCCCTAAATTCATCATTACTGAACATCTCCTTACTATCTGATATTTTTTGCCCACTGCAGCTCCAATCTACTCCAGGTGTTTTATCAAATAATTTAGGACAGAAATGTGTAGCAAAGTCCAGGAAGGTCCTAAACACCTGGGTAAAATGAAATGAGGTGACTCTCAGGCAGCTGCACCAGTTCCAAATGTAAGGATGAGGGCAGAAAAGCCACACAGGTTACAGTGCTCACCGACCACTCTTCCAGTAGACTACGAAGCCCATGCTAGAATAAAAGGACTGCAAAGGAAAACAATGAAGACAGCAGAGAGAAGAGAGTGTGAAGGGAAGAGGAAGTACTGCTTCTGCAGAAAGGGAAGCGCCCAGGGTCACAGATGCCCAGCTCTAAGCTTGTTCATGACAACCTGACACCATCCCTGGGGCTGTTTTCACCACCCTGATCCTCAACAGCTTGAAAGAGTCACTTACCTATTAGGTGCCAGACCCTTGCTAAAAATGGTACCACATCTGTCATTTGATTTTGATAATAACCACAGCAGGCTGCTACTATTCACATTTTATACACAATGAAACAGCAAAACACAACAAATCATACTGCCCAAGGTTTCATGGTCAGTTCTGGTACTACATTACAGTAAACAGACTACAGGAAGTACTTTATTACAGCCAGTGCCAGAATGCCAACAAGGATCAAATTCCAACATCTATGCTCTTTCTGCTCTATTATTCATGTGGCTAAAGGTGCAGGAAAATTGGAAGCTGGCTCTACTGCTTTGCATTATTTACTTATCTCTGAAAGCACACATTTTGTTTTCCTTGTATTAAAAATGCATTTTTGAGCATGGTGTCCATGTCAAGTAGTTTTTATTTCTTGTCTTGCATCTCATAATGATTCTTCTAGATACTAATCATTAAGTATATGATTAATTTATTATTATACTGTGTACTAACAGAAATAAAAGTGAGGTGTACCAATCTTAAATCAGCATTAAATCACACACAAAAAAACAGATTGTTTGGCCCATTTGACAACTTGTGTCCTGAGGTAAGACTTTAAACAAATCACTGCTACAAAATCAAGAATAATTTGTGCTTACAAACAGTACAAATGATACTTAGGATTACAAAATCAAGAATAATTTGTGCTTACAAACAGTACAAATGATACTTAGGATATACTGTTCTTTTCCTTTCTGGATATAAAGATAAAACCACTATGGAGACTTTATTCTATTAAGCAAGTGAGCAATGTGTTTAAATGTAGAAATAAATATGCTTTAACTAATGGCTAAACTTTATATAACAGAAAGATGTAAGTACATATAACAGAGGATTTATCATTCACACAGTTTGCATCCCGAAGTCCCTGTCAACGCAAAAGCTGCACAAAATAGTAATTCCTGAAATTACTGTTTTTCCTTAAATTGTTTTTAAAGCATACCGCACTGTAGTACCAGCTCACAGTACACCCATCTAGGCCCGCTTCTCCTCCGGTACAGATGCACACGCCAGGAGTGCTTGGACCCCACCCACGTTCTGAGACCTGCACTCGCTTAGCTCCCCGTGCATGCGCGGCAGGCATGTTCCCTGCGAGCCACGCTACAGTGATCACTACGTGTTTTGCTTCTGGGTATTTGGGTACTGGTTTTGATTTCTGACTTGAGCCCAAAGATTTTCCTAAGAAATATGACTGTACTGCACTCATTTAGTGTGCAACCACAGATGCCTATAATTGCAGACAAAATCTGATCAGGCGTCATTTTAAAGAAGTAAAATAAACTCTTACCTTCATCTATTGACGCTTCACTACTGTATCCATCATACTCCGCAGATAAAGGACTGTATTTTTGTCTTGTTTCCCAAGCATAGTTCTTTTGTCTGGCATCTGCCAATGGCAGTCTAGAACTGTGTGTTCTGGATAAAGCCTCATGATATTTACCCAAAGCTTCATCTTCACTTTCGGAGGATGAACCATGCTCATCTCTGTCCAAGTACGAATTGTCTATTTGGAACAACAGGGAAAGCAAATGATAATTTTACAACGCTGAAGTATGATAACTTTATTAAGAATTAAATACAGAAGCACACCCAAACTATATACATTTATATATGTCAGCATATGATGGGAGCCAATTAGAGAAGAAATAATCCTTGAAATTACTGAAATCCTTGAAAATTCCTTAAGTTGCCTTCAAAGCATAGTATAACATGTATTTCTACATACAAATATATACATATATGTGTACACACATGTCAGCTGAATTTTCAGTTATAAAGAAATACAACCTTTTCATGGAAGAAGTGCAAGCTTTAGATTTTTGTGTTTTAATACAAAATAATCAATTTACATATTCTAATTATATTAATAATCTTAAATCACAAGATTTTTTTCAATCTTGTTACATATAAAGGAAATTACAGTGCTTGCCAACTTTTTAAAGTTGTAAGTACTGCCAGTACCTGCTTCAAATAATTTATGTTACTAGATACATTTTTTATTTTCACTATGGCCAATAATTTCAAAACTGCCAATGCTGGGTTCTAACAGTGAAACAGGAAAAATGGGTTGATATATCCACTGGCAGAATTATAATTTGTACAACTTTTATAGAGAACAAGATTGCAAAACATATATAACTTTGAAATCTGTAAAATCTTGGCTCCATTTCAGTCCCAGGAAGTAATTGGCAGGTGAACAAAGAAATGTGAGACAATTACTCCATTATATATACAAAAAAGAAAACCAAAATAACAAACAACAAGTATGTCCATCATTAGGCCCCACTTAAATTCCAATCTATGTGATGATACAAAGTCCATACAAATGGGAAGGTGAACTAGCAAGTACAGAAAGAATAGTGACAATATCATGTTGCAAGAAAAGAGAAAGGTTTATAAAATAGAAAGCGTAGCTGTATTCCTGTTTTAAATATATGTACGCTACACACACGCAATAAATACACACAGACATGCAGTGTTTGTATGCACAAACAAAAATGCCTGGAAGAATATATGCCAAACTTCTAACGCTTACTACCTGCAAAAAGTGAGGTTAGTAGAAAAATTTTACTTAAATCTAAGTAAATTTCCAACAAACTTTTCAAGATATACAAAAAGTAGAACTAGGCCAGGTATGGTGGCTCCCACCTGTAATCCCAGCACTCAGGACGCTGAGGCAGGATTGTTGTGAGTTCAAGGCCAGCCTGGGCTACCATCAAGGTCAGCCTGAGCTGCACAGTGAAAGCCTGTCTCAAAAAGACAAAAAAATTTTTTAAAAATAAAAAATAAAAGTAAAAAACAATGGAACTTTGCCATGGAAAATTCTCGTGGACAGTACTGAGATGAAGGCAGAGTCTAGAAACAAAGCCCCTGATCCCAGGTTAGAGCTTTGACTGCTCTGTCAGATACCAGAGTGGTGGTGGTCACAGGCAGCAAGGGGCCTGCCAGGCTGTATGATCACACGGCATCTACTACATGTTACCAGAGTGCTGCACTCATCAATAGAGAAGGAGTGGGTGAGACACCAAGCCAGGAATCCTAGTACTCTAGTAGGCTGAGGCAGGAGGACCATGAGTTTAAGCCCAGCCTAGACACTTTAAGTGTCTTAAAGAGACCCTGTTTCAAAACAAGGTTTTTAGAAAATGAATGTGAGCATTAGGTATGGCAAATGTGTACTAATTAAAAAAATTTTTTTATTAAAAAAGGGCTAGGGATATGGCCTAAGGCGAAGGCTTTGGGCTCAATCCGCAGTATGAAAAAAAGAAAAAATAAAAGAAAAAGAAATAGATTAAGAAAACTACTCCTCTTTTTATGCCTCATAACTCCTATGTCATAACTTCTAGAATACACATACTATGCACATAACATTACAGATCAGCTAAATAAAGGGTTAATCTTTGGGTCAAAAAATTCTCACAATGGTAGTACATGGTGGCATATGCCTGTAATCCTAGCACTCAGGAGGCTGAGGCAAGAGTACTGCTGTGAGTTTGAGGCCAGCCTGCGCTACACAGTGAGTTTAAGGCCAGCTTGAATTACAGTGAGACCCTGTCTCCAAAAAAAAAAAAAAAAACCTCAAAATGATGTTTGGGATAAAGCATGTTTCAGTGCAGCACTGACTATATTTTGAAGTGCTCAAGAGAGAGTTTCTTTCAGTACTAGTGTGCTTCTTAATGAACTTATTACTGAGGCCCATCCTGTTATTTTCTGAATAAAATAATATATACATAATTTTTACTCTTTAGTACTCTATCTTTACTTTTAATTATTTGTTTACTTTTGCCACTTCAAGTTATAAGGCTACCAGAACTAAACCAGGGCTACTAAAAACCACTGTATCTGACATTCGAAAACTGGATTAGAATAGATTCTAAAATGTGTGTGTTTTCCAGAATTGCCATTCCTTTTCAATGAGCTCATCCAGCCTAACAAGCCTCTCCTACACCATTTAAAAACTATTCATATGATCAGTAAATAGCAAAGCCATTATATGAGTCATGTAGCACAGCTGAAAAAAAATTACCTCATTTCTATAGCTACTTGGTTTTATCTAAGAATCTGAAATTACAGAAAAATTCCAGAGATTTACTTTATAAATAAAAGTCATCATACCTTTTGGCCTTCTAATCAGATCATGCATAAATAGAAATGACTAAGGGAGGGCTGGGGATCTAGCTCAGCAGTCTAAGCGCCTGCCCAGCAAGCGCAAGGTCATGAGTTCAATCCCCAGTGCCGCAAAAAAAAAAAAAAATAAAAAGAAATGACTAAGGACTATCCAAAGGAATTCCTACAAGTATAAACTGCAATAATGTTTTGAAAAGTATCATAAACACTGTGATTGAAAACTATAAATACTTACTCAGAATGTTAACTCTTTATTTAAAAAACTCATGAATAATAATATACTATTTATATCTACTCATTATGAACTACAAGAGTCATATAAAGGTTTTAATGCACGGTTAAATAAATAAAGACATATCCTGAAGGATGTCATTAAATAAGGTTTACTGCTCTCTCAAATACAAAACATTTTCTATAGATTTATATTATGGCAGATTTGAATAACAACATTATATAAAAGACTCAGAAGTTAGTTGTAAAGATGCAAAAATTTAAAATGCAAGTATAATAGGCATGCCACATAAACTCCAACTACTGAAGAAAACCAGGAAGTTTCTGATTGTAAAATAAATGCTCATTAAGAAAAATCACGGATGCTGAAAAATTGGCTAAACAACACAGAGGGGGGCTAAACTGATGGTACCTAAATAATGGTCCTGAAACTATTTAGAAAAAAACTGAATGGCTTTTAAATATCTCTCAATAAGATGATTCAAGAAAGTCTTAAATTAGATAAATAGATAAGGATAGGAAAGTTGAGAAATTTGGACTTTGTTTTCCTGTTTAAAAAAAAAGAAAAGAAAATTTAACCACTCAAACCAACAATACAAGACCTCACCTTCTTCTGGTATTATCTTAGAATATTTTTCAACTTTACTCTTTGCTGTCCCTTTCTTGGCAGAACTGGCTTTGTTTTGGTTTGTTTGTATGTCTCCTCTCGCTTTGTAGAATGTTGGTGGATTTATCTGTCCTCTGATTTTTCCAGGAAACTTATCTTTAGAATTAGTTGACGGTGCCGGGGATATGTCTTCTTTCATAATGGATCTCTGTAGCCCATTTCTCTTGCTTGTCAAAACATCTTTTGAGGAACATTCATTTCCCAAACATTTACTCCCTTTAAATTCTTTACTTTTGATTTGTTTTTCAGCTTTCTTTAAATGATCAGAATGCCCTACATCAAGATTTTTATTTTTACTGAAATGCCCCACTTTCTCCTGATCTCTTCCTACAAGCACAGGCTGAGATTCTATTTTGTGATTATCTGTAGCAATGTATTCCTTTTGCTCAAAAAGTATGTCTATTTCCTTAGTGGTATCCCGATTTCCTTTCATTCCTTGGTATTTTGCCTCCTTTACAACATTACCGGCGATTTCTAAACCAATTGTTTTATATCTGTCAGTACTTTCAAGATTATGACAAGTTGAACCAGCCCTTGGATTCTGCTTGTTTACTGATATCCCACTATTATTTATATGGCTTTTCAAAGAATCACCAGCATCACCGATTTCTTGGTATCCCGATAGAATTTGTTGCCCATCGTTAATACGTGTAAGCCGTCTTTCTTCATGCAGTCCTCGTTCTTGCTTTGGTGAAGCCGAAGTATTACAACGGTTTATTGGCTTTGCTCTGTGTTCTGCACCGGACTGTGTTTTCTGATAAGCAGTGTTTTTGGAGACGTCTGGTAACACGGCATCTTCTGACTGAGAAGTGTCTACAGCTGCTCCTGCTGCCGTGCTTTCTTCCTCTGGGCGAAGGCCATTTATCATACTTGTCACCTGCTCAGCAACTGAGTCAGTTAAGGCATAGCTGACCTCCCCAACGGCAGTGGTCAAGTCTTCTACGGCACTACTGATTGTGTCCACCAGGGAGGACACTGAAGGCAGATTCTGCTGAAAAGTTTTGAAAAATGCCATTTTCTATTTCCTTGTTCCTAAAAGATGCAATCATTGAATTT
>RJWT010001722.1:0-45688 GCA_004365215.1 Cuniculus paca
TTTTTTTTGATAATTCAATATTTTTTTTCTGACATAACCAATTCCCCTTGATATCCTTTTAAAAAAGCTTTCCTTCTAATTCAAACAGATGGAGCTAGAAGGAAAGCTGAAAAATCTTTCAGATTTTGATTTCCAAAAATATCTATATTAAGAAACTTATTTTAGGTGCCTCAAGCAACAAGAAAGAGAGCAAAGAGGCACAAAAACAGAGGATTTTTTCCCCACTAGAAGTGATTGTCTGGTAGAGACCAAGAAGACATACTAAGGTCACACATATCAGTGTGTTTTAAATGAGTACTCTATAGCTTCCATTTACTATGGCACGACTCCAGGAAGATATCAAGACTTCAGAGAATGATGAGTGTCCATAAATGTAGGCACCAATTCTTTGTTCAGCATGGTACAAATAGCAAAAGTAGCTATGTCCTTATGAGCAGCATAAAGTTAGCCAAATCCCTAGACCTGTGGTGGCAAACCTATGGCACATGTGCTGCAGCTGGCTGTTATCACTGAAAGCTCTAAAAGGTTCACCATCACTGGCCTAGACTAATAGGGCCCAAGTAGAAAGGAAAAAGGAAAAATCGTGGCAGTACTTTCTCTTGAGAATAATTCTGAGGAAGGAAAAATGAGCGATAGTGATGACTGAAAAAAAGTCAGATTCATTGAAATGAACTTTTCAGTACTCAAAATGAGTTGTGCTTTTATTCAAGTATTACAAGCAAATCTTTTAAGGGTCAAATAGTGTTGAAAACATATTCTTCAAAAGTCTTATTTTTTTTCTTTTTTAGATTCTATTTCTCAACTCATAGGTAACCAATTAAATTATCTTAGCTATTTTTTTTACCCATTGGCTTAATTTAAAAAATTAAGTGTATAATTTGATGAGATTTGACAGATGCATGCACCAAGGGAACAGCTACACAGTCAACTATATATATCCATTGCTCCAAAATATTCCCTTGTGCCCCTTCCCAGTTCATTCCCCACTGCTGACCCTAGAAACCATTTGTCTGCTTCCTGCCCACAGAGGTGACATTTGTGTGCAGTTTCATCCTGCTTCATGGAGTCCTGTGTCTGTGTCTTCACTCAGCAGTATGAAGTGTCAGGATTCATCCATATTTTTGAGTATGTCATAATTTTATAATTACCCTCCCCCACTTTTCCTGCTGAGTAGTATGCCATTACATGGGTATACCACAGTGCATTTATCTATTCATCCATTAATGGACATTTAGGTAGTGTCTAGTTTGAGCTATTATGAACAAAGTTTCTATGAACATTTATGTACGAAACTTTGACTGGACAAAAGTTTTGATGCTCCTTTGGTAAATTCCTTGGGAGTGTGCTTGCTAGGTCATATGGAAAGTGTGCATTAAGCTTTATTAGAAGTTTATTTATTCTAAATATATGATTTTACATTCCCACTAGGTGGGTATAAGAATTCTAATTGTTCCACATTCTCAGCAAAATTGACACTTTGAACAGTTTACTGAGTACTGTAAATATTTAGTCTTCTGTGATAAACCACAACAACTCTACTTGGTATGTATGTGTTTGCATATATGAATATAAGTAATGATATGTTAAAGTGAAATCAAGACAATAGCATAAAACTGGCTTTACCTACTGAAGTGAGGTGCTACATCAAAATACAGATTTAGAAAGTATATGAGCCAAAATCAGCTTCATGACCAGCATCTGAATAAAAACCAGTTGTATTTTTAAACCGGAGGTAAGGTTAACCAACTGTTACATTTTTGCCTGGCACTGAGGGGTTTACTGAGATGCAGGACTTGCAGAACTAAAATTAGGACAGTCCTGGGTAAACTAGGAACATTGGTCACCCTACCAACAATGTAAAAAGTAGGCAGAGTAAAATGAGAAAAAAATTTGTGAAAGATCTCCCAGGAGAGAAATTCTTCCAGGTTATTTCAGTTTCGTTTCGTTTCTTTTCTTTTCTTTTCTTTTCTTTTCTTTTCTTTTCTTTTCTTTTCTTTTCTTTTCTTTTCTTTTCTTTTCTTCTTCTCCTTCTCCTTCTCCTTCTCCTTCTCCTTCTCCTTCCCCTTCCCCTTCCCCTTCCCCTTCTCCTTCTCCTTCTTCTTCCTTTTTCCTCCTCCTCCTCTTCTTTTTTTTGTTTCACAATTTTATTTATTTATTTATTTATTTATTTTTTAAATTTCATTTTAAAGTGATCAAACCAAACAGAACAGAATAAAGCCAATCAAAATAAAGCAGTGAAATTGGTGCAGAACTTCAAAGCAGGATAATAGGAAATCAACAATGGCTACCATAGTATATCTTGTTATCTTCACAATAATTGTCCATTCCATCAGACATAGCATAATTGAACCAAACAAAACAGAATAAAACCAATCAAAGCAGAATATTGAATAAAGCAAAACAATAAACTGGAGCAAAACAAAACAGAACAATATTGGATTTCAAAAGCAAGATAGAAGTAAGTCCTCCATATTTGCCACACTTCATACTGTAATCCTCCCAAAGTATTTCTTTTTCAAGGAGGAAGGACAGGGATTTTTTTCTGCCTTTATCTTAAGTCTGGAGGGCAGAGGTTGGCAGGGCTATTTCAAGAGCTTGAGCTGAGTTTGGAGAGGCCCCAGAGAGCCTGGGGTCTTATTGCCACTCTAGAGGTCAGGAGTGCAGCGGAGACTGTGGCGAGCTACTTCACAGGAGAGTCCAAGTTACTGTGTCTGGGTAGTAGGTACACTCCTGCCCAGCTATGAAGTAGAAAATATGTAGATGTTCCTGTAGGCTAGCTGTGGTCCACAGAGCAGAGAGAGCTGTCTAGAGCTACTGGAATTCCAAGAGTGTTTCCGGGAAGATGCTCGGTAGAGCACAACGCTAAAGCCAGGAACTGAGAGGAAAGTGGTTAGGGGAAGGTGAGGTGCTGCACCTTTCACTGAAACTACAGCCAGAAGGGTCCAGCTGAAGAGCCTCTGATAAAACTTCAGCAGTACTCAGAAATAAAACAGTCATCTCTAAACATTTGTCTGGTCCAGAAAAATAAAAAGTAAGGCCATTAGAGTCAGTTCGAAAACAAACTTCTCTCTCTGTCTCTCTGTTTCTGTCTCTCTTTCTGCAGTATGGTGCATTCACTGGCCAGGTGAAATATTCAGTTTCTTTCATTTATACATGTATGGAAAGACACAAGGATTCATCTTTTATAATGATAAACTGATTAATTCCCCAAGTACATGGCCTCCAGGTGAATGTGGTATGGGGGAGTGTGGTTTTAAGTCTGAGGCTAAAATGGATCTTCCCTGTCTGTTTCCTATAGCGAAAGACTAACCTGGGTTAGCTCACAGCCCCATGTGGAGAAGCCAGACATATCAGGCTTTATGCCCAAGGCTCCAATTTGTGCAGCTTATTGCATGGAGTTTGGAAGAAATAATCTATTGTTTAAGTATTAGTTAAGGCACTTACAAATCGACTGTATTTTAATTCACAATGGGCACATATTTAAAGTCCTATATTTATCTCTTTGGTTAAAGTGTATCACAACATTTTCTCTGAGCAGTTAATATCTGCACACATACCACTGAATAATGGGTAACGACCTGGCATTTTGGTATTGACATTAGTGGGGTAATAGTCTGGTTCAGATGTGTGACAGAGCACTAGAGGAAAGGTGGATGGCTAGACCTGTGAAAATAAAGTGATGACAGTGAAGGGAGAGGGGCCCAAAACATGAAGCTGAGCAAAACTTAAAACTGGCGTGCTTATTTCTCTAAACTACAGTTTTAAAACCACATGAGAGAGTGTGTATATTAGTTTCCTATTGGTGCTATTACTACAAATTTAGGGGCTTAAGACAACAGGAAGTTATTATCTTACAGTTCTGTAGTAGGTTAGAAATCTGATGAGAATTTTTTTAGGGTAAAATCAAGAGATTGGTGAACTCTGGGGAGAAATTGTTTCTGTATCTTCTTCAGTTTCCAGGGAGAACCTGCATTCCTTACCTTGTGGTTCTCTTCATCTATTTTCAAAGCCAGCAAAGGCAGGTTAAGCCCTTCTTATATAGTCATTGCATTGGTGTTCTGATAACAACTAGGAATCTTCTCAGGATTGATGTGATAAGATCAGGGTCACTGGCTAATCCAGGATAATCTCCTCATTTCAAGGTCCTTAACATGAATCACATAAACTTTTCTTTCCCATAAAGATAATGTAATGACAAGGCCTGAGGATTAGAGTATGGTCCTTGTCCTGGTCTGAATGCTGGTGGTCTCCTCACACCCAGCCCTTCAGATGTTGAAACTACAAATTGATGGTGTTACGTGGTAGGGAATCTGGGAGTGATTAGATAATGAGGCCTCCACCCTCATGAGTGATAGTAGTGTCTGTATGGAAGTGGTCTCACAGAGGCTGTTTGTCCTTTCCACCATGGGAGGACACATAGAAGATGTCATCTATAAGGAGGAGGCTCTCATCAGATCTAGAATCTGCTATTTCCTTGATCCTGGACTTCTCAGGCTCTGTCATCATGAGAAATAAATTTATCATGTTCATAAATAACCATTTTCTAAGATATTTTGTTATCAGAAATTTAAATGGATTAAGACTGTTATCTTTGGGAGAGGATTGTTCTGTTTACTAGATGATAATTGCATTTGTCATTCAGAGCGTCTGTTATGATTAAATGAGAAATTATGAAGGCTTTATAATTCTTGAGAGATTGTAAGAAAATTTGGCTAGAGTGGACAGTCCTGAGTTAAAAAGTAGCACAGACTATCCAGGAGACCTTAGGAGAGTGATGGGATCACAGCCTACTCTTCACCTCTGCAAGGTGATATTGCTCATGTTGATGGTGGCCAGCAGTTATCTAATGCTTACTAATGGAATATGCTCAACTACCAAGTGAATTCTTTGATTTAATGTTCATAATGGTTTTTGAGATATGCATTATCATTACATTTCAAACTTGAGAAAACAGGTTCAGAGAGTCTAAGTAATTTAAGGACACACAACTAGCAAATGATGAGCAGGCGTTCAAACCCAAGACTGAGGCTTATCAGCTTTAAGGCCTGGGTTCTCAGGTTTTGGGAACTTGTATTCTGTATTTGGAACTGACATAAAGAGCAGCCTGTTACACAAGCGACTTGTTTTTCAAAGTCCTTTGAAATCAGCTTTTGACGGACTTGTGATTTAAGTTACTCTATTAATAGGACCAGTACCTTAGGGTCATCATGTGGCCATACTTTCAGTCTAGCTCTCTAAAAACAGAGATGATACTTTAATTAGTATGTCTTAGGCCCACTTCCTCACAGTAGAAGCCTAGAATGTTTAAGTGATGAGTGTGTCAAAAAAAATTGTGTATGGAATATTTCTTGGGTGTGTGCCACTAATTCTTCAAGAACTGGAAAGAACACAGTGTAGGTGATAATCTAGTTGGCTAAGATTCTACTGTGCATAATTCAACTAAAATTTTACTCTTCTTTCTGTTCTAAAATAAAAGCCAAATAACATTCTTGGAAAAAGTTGTTAAAACAAAGATGATTCAGACAAAAAAATGGCGACATTTAACTTATTAGACACTTGACTTTTCATAAAAGGAAATATGCAAATACACAAGTTAACCTTATTATGAATAATTCCCCAAGCTCTCTCTTGTTCACTCACCACTTAATATAAAGGGCACTTTGGTGTCTGATCTTTTTTCACCACCCTGCTGTCGCCATTCTGATCCCGATCCCTGGATCTGGAAATGACTCCTGACTTGCTTCCCAAATTCTGCCTATATCCCTCACAGTGTCTTCTGGCCATGGGAGCCAGGGCGTCCCTTCCCAACTGAATCAGATCAAATAATTCTTCCGTGAACCCTGCACAGGTCTTCGTAAGCATATATGTCTTGTGTCTCAGGGCTGGGTGTAGGCCTCCTCTCTCAGCAGTCACCTTTCCTTGTCCTCTTCACTGCATGAGCTCCGACTTTCATGCTTCCTTGGACAAGCCAAGCCCACTTTTGTGTCAGAACTTTTCCTTACTTTTATTTCTTTCTGTATACCCAGAGATATGATAGTGTCCAGGACATAGGAGGTGTACAAGAAACATTTGTTTAATCTAAGAGTGTTATTTTTTTTTGGAAGAGTAATGTTTATTGCAGACAATGGAAAGATATAGAATGATATAAAGGATAGTATTCCCAAACAGATAACTACTGTTAGTATTTTATTGGAGATTTCTTCCAGGGTTTTCTAAAGAATATATGTATTTTTCCTTTTGTGAAATCAAAATTATTTATATAACTTTGTAATAGTGAGTGCTTACTAGAGTCAGACGTAGAAGAATGCAAGAGATCTGTCTGTTCTTTGGAGACCCCAAAGGATCCAGTCGAGGGTGTGGAGCCCACGGCAATGTCCCGTGCAAGTCCCTATCAGGAGGTCGAAGGATACCCACGGGAGAGTGAAGGATCTGCACCAGAAAGGCCTCAGGGCCGTGCTGGAAGCTGAGGTGTCTGTGCCGAAAGGCAAATGATCTGAGCCACAAGGCTGGGGAATCCACGCTGGAAGCCAGGAGAGACATCCAAGCTGAAGAGGAGAACTGAAGCTCCCGCGAAGAAAGAAAGCAGCCGAAGCTCCTTCTGAGAAAAACTGCCGGAATGCTTCTGGAGAAAAGCAACCGCAAAGAGGGTCTTCCAAGGAAGATCGGCTGGAGCCCTTCCTGCTCCTCCTTTTCTCCAGTTTGGACAATGAGCCTTCTTAAGTGGGTCTTCCACACCAGAAGCACACTGACTCAATTCAGGTGGGCGTTCCCCACTCAAATTGACAATTAGTCAATTAACCACCACAAACGTTTAACCCAATTTTTAAATATAGTATTATTTTGGAAGCATTTTCATATAATATATCACTTTTTGTTTGCTATTTTTGTTTAAAATTATAAAGTTTTTGGCTCTGTTTCCTAGCATTCATATGAGTAAATCGATCATATGAAACAATAATTTATATCACTTAATAAAATAAATGTATGTGCTCATTTATATCTAAAGAATGTGCAGTAACTGACATCACTTTAAGAAATTTGAAGCCAGGTGTAGTGGCACATTTCTATAGTCCTAGCACTTACAAGTTCAAACCCAGCATGGGCAAATTAGCAAAACCCTGTTTCAAAATAATAGTTAAAAAAAAGAGAATACAAGGTGTAAGGTCCAGGGTATAGCTCAGTGTGAAGGCTGTGGAGTCAATCTACAGCACCACAAAAATTAATATTAAAATATACATGATATTCATAGAGTAGTAAATACTTGAATTATTAAAAGAAAGAACCCGTAGTGGCTGACATAATTTCCTAAAGGAATAATTTTCTAAACTAAGTCTGCCATGTTGGCACATCAGTATTTTGTGTGCCTAGACTATTGAGTTTGTGCTAGGACACTTTAAATTTGCTTGATATTCAATCTAGGGGATATTGAAATAAGCAGTGTGCTTTTGGTTACTTAGAAAAATGTATGTTATTAAAATACCCTTTATATGCAATCCTGGGAACATAACCACCCATAATGTATTCAGAAAAAGTTCATTTTATTTACAGCTTGTCACATAATATGGCATAAAGAAACACAGTTCTGATACACTTCAACTGAATTACGCTCTTCTTGAGAACTGCCTAATTTCTGAGGCGAAGGTAGAGAGAGGCACGTTAACATTATTCTGTTATTAAAACATTGATGGAAATAAATACTTTGGACACTTAATGACTGTTTGTTTTATATATTGGGTGCCTGAAATACTTCATGTCCAAATTTGATGACAGTGACATTAGAAAATGGTAAACTCATGGAAAAAAATATTTTTTCAGAGTTACCATTTTATAATGTAGATATGGGAAAAATTTGTCATTGCCTTTCTAAAATATTGTCCCTTAATGTTTAATTTAAAGTAATTTGGAGACTAATTTTCATAATTTACTGGTGAGACAAATTCTGTTATTTCAGATTGGATAGGGAGCTACTTGTTTCTGTGAGACAGATTGCACCAGCCCAGCACGTGGACATTTTTTATAGCAATATTGACAAACATCTAGGCAAATAAATTAATTTTCCCCCTTCAACTAATTTGCTAATTTATCAATCAGTAAAAACATACAGCAGCACCACGGTTCATGAATGCTCCTGCTCATCAACAATTCAGTTTGGAAACAGAAGCTTTCAGTAAAATTTTGCTTCCATTTGCAGAGTCCTTGCATCAGGTAGCAAACATGACTGTGGCCATCTTCTCTGCACGAACATCAGTGCAAAATCTTCCCCGCTCTGACACATGGTCATGGCTTTCTCTAGTCAAGCTCGTGGTTACAGATAGACCTCTGGACACTGAGGTGGCTTTCTAGGACATACAGTACTGTAGAGTATTATTCAATCCATCAAGGCTCCAAAGGAAGCACAGAACTGGCATAGTGGTAAAAAGACAGTGGTAAGAAGACAGTAATGAAGGTGACAAAAATGTGCAGGACAAGAATGGTAAGAAGAGGGTTTTGAAGAAAATAACCATTGGATTGAAGAATGAAATTGTACAAAAGCATGAGTGTAGTATTTGCGTGACTGATCTGACCTTGGAATACAAGATAGTGATGTTAACAATCTTGACTATTTTGAAGAAAATAAAGATGTCATCAAGAGAGCCAATGTAACAAAAGGAGTAACGATGTTAACCATGCGGGGGACACAAGTGCTGGAAGAGAGGAAAAACTTTCGTTAGTGTGGTTGAACAGCTGACAGGTAATAATGTTCGTGAAGCTATGATCTGTAAAAAAATAACTAGGGAATTGCACAGTAATTTACTGCAAGAAAACCCCTTTTTAAGTGCAACAAGTGGCAAATTGAGAAGATGCTAGAGAAGTGGCATCCACAGTGTGATAAGACATGGTGAGGCTCCCAGTTCTGACAGGATACTTCAGAAGCCTACGAGATAGAATCATGGAATTCATGAAGTCAGAAGGATATGTTGCTTAACATGTGTTCAACTGCAATGAAGCAGGGTTCTTCTGGAAGAAGATGCAGAACAGAATCTATGTCATGCAGGAGGAAAAGGTGCTGCTGGAATGCAAGCCCATCAAGGACAGACTGACCCTTTTTCTGTTACGAACTGAAGTGCTGATCTGAAGACTAAGCCACTGCTGGTGTGTGATTCCCAGAACCTTGTGCATTCAAGGAACAGAATGTGAACAAGGTCAGACTCTCTGTCATGCAGAGAGCCAGTGCGAAAGCTTGGGTCCCAAGGCAGTTGTTCATGGAATGACTGCACAAGGTGTTCACATCTACCAGTAAGAAATCTCTTTCTGACAACTGACTGCCTGAAAAGTGCCTTCTTCTCATGGGTAGTGCCAAACCACCCGCTCCAGCCTTAGTGGATGATATGGATGCTCAGTATGACTTCGTAAAGATCAAATTCCTCTCCCCAACATGACATCTCCTCTGCAGCCCGTGGTCCAGCAAGTCTGCAATGCCAAGAAGCTGTGCATGAAGGTGCTCTTCACCAAGAGCTTTAATGTCACTGAAGAGATGGCCTTGACTGTGAAAGAGTTCTGGAAGAACCATTTCGATGTCCTCCATCACATTAACTTCGTTGACAAAGCCTGGAAAGATGTGGCGTACTGGACCTTAAACTCACCCTGAGGAAACTGTGGCCAGAACGTGTCACTGAACATGACCTTGAAGGGTCTGATGCAGAGATAGTGAATGAGATTGTGTCATGGGCAATGATGTGGGTCTGGATGTCATGGTGCAGATGTAGAGGGACTTGCTGAGGACCATAAGGAGGAGCAGATGGTGAAAAACTTGCTGAACCCCTGAGTGAGCAGCAGAAGGTGCTTGTTGAGGCACATCCCCTGAGGAAGAGAACAAAGGGAGGAAGTTGGCAGTGATGTGATAAAATCCATATGGAAGTGGAATGAGTGCCAGAATTTCTTTGGGAAACACCACCTCGACATTACTGTAATGAACAGTGTTGAATCTAATGAACAATGTGATTTCTTATTTCTGGAGCGTTATGCAGTACAGAAAAAAACAAGTGACTGTATAATTGACTCTGCACCTAAGAGTCAAAGAAGAAAGGAAATCCCTGAAGGACATCTCCCCAATGTCCTCATGGAGGGAGACTCTCTTTCCAAACAATAAGCTCCTACCCACCCGCCTTCCTATCCTCCACATCAGAAGTCACCTCACACGAATTATTTCATACTTTTGTGGTTAAAAAATACTTATGATTCAGAACGGGTTAACCTTATGGGGAAATTTTATTCAGTTCATGACCAGAATAGTGGAATGAATTAAGTTTGTGAACTCAGGTACCACTGTACAAAGTATAGTGCTGAGTCTGGAGAGGGAAGGAGAGGTACTTTGTAACACTTCAAGATTAGTAGCACTGTCCAGCTATTATGACACATTATTCATGAAGTCTAAATTCTAGAGTAATATCTGTGTGAATCATTTAGTATCCCTTGAAGTTCTAGTGCTACTAATTGATTCATCCATTACCCATGCCCATCTTGCTATCTAGAAAGGTATGCCTTTGGTCATAAAATGACCCAGAGGATAAAGCAAATGGGTAAGTAGAAATCCATCATTATTACAGGAAGAAAACAAATGCTCAAAACAAGCTAAATGCCATGAAGAGACTAGATAAAAGCCATACTACTAGTTAAAATTGTGTGATAACTAATTTCTTGATTAGAGAATGGGAAAATCTTTTAATAGTCATTTCTGTGTGTTTCTGGGTTTTCTTAGTGAGAATATTAATTAACAGAAATCAGTGGAATTAATTGATTCTGTATTTATTGCCATCACTCCTGTTAGGAATCTGAATGCTAGTTTAGTGTCCCTAGACAGTAATTCTAGTGTCTATTTTTTCTTATAAAATGCAACCCTAGCTGTCTAGTCTTTGGTGAGTTTTTTAGGAACAACCTGAGGCAAAGGTGGGATATTTGTGGGTGATGGCTGGGGAAATGGACTTTAATGAGATTTAAAATTTACAACCTGAGCTGAGAGTATATAGTTTAACTACAGCCAAGGTCAATATTCAAAGGACTAATGCAAAGACAGTAAGACAGGGGAGGCTTCTGCATGTCGGCATCAAATGGGATTAAAATAATGAAAGAAGGAGCTATATTGTGGCTGATATTGGAGACTAGTGAGCATAGACCAATATTACAAGCAGGGGCCAATAACAGGGACAGGAGTTGGCAGGGGTTACACATGTATAGGTTGGCCCCTCCAACCACAGCTGCTCTCCATTCTGCTGATTCTGCAAACTGTAATTCAGGATGAGATTCTTGGCATCTATGAGAACCAAATGAAGCAGATATGCAGATGAAAACTCCATTTAAATATACTGGCTACACTTGGTAGTCAATTATTAGGGAGGCTATAGATTTACGTGCCTAAGAACAATGAAATATCTATTCCCAAAGTACAAAATAGCAGGTTTGAGAACAACAGACTTTTCTGAAGCATCTAATTCTTCACTTCATCTGGCTCTTATTGTTCTGGAGGAGTCTGGGTGGATTTTGACAGAGGTGCCAGACTTTATTAAAGGTAGCTGGGAGCACCACTCAATGACACTACTGAAGAACATCAAACCCAAAGATGGACAGGGTAGGGAAGTGATTGATTCAGGGATAAAAAAAGAATTAAGATATGTTATGTACATGTGCCAACTCTCCATGGTGAATGCAATCATCATGTACTGCAAAAATGTACTAATTAGAAAAGCCTCAGAGATTCCAATTATATCATGTTAAATAAAAATAACAGCCTGACCATAGTAGTACTGGCCAGTAATCTCGGCTTCTCAGGAGGCACAGGTAGGAGGGTTATGAATTCGTCAGTCTGGGCAATTTTGTGAGATCCTGTTTTCAAAACGTGTCTAAGTTCCTTCTGTTGAATTCATTCTAATATGAAGCATCTTCTGATATTAAGTACTTTGAGTTTCCAGATAAGGAAATTGAAGCTTAAAGGGATTAAATACAGTTGGGCACCTGTACCTGCTGGCTTTACATACATGGATTCAATCGATCCTGGATTGAAAATAGTTTAAAAAAGTATTGCATCTGTATGGAGCGCATAGAGGCTTTTTCCTTGTCCTTATTCTAGAGATACTGTATAACAACTCTTAGGTAGCATTTTACGTTGTTTTGGGTAATATCAGTGATTCAGGGTACACAAGGTTCACATGCACAGGTTACATGCAGACCCTACAGACGTTTTATGTGAGGGACTTGAGGATAACGAGGGGCAACTGTATATTAGCAGAACTCATGCTGCTCATAAATGGCAAAGTTGGAATTTGCATACCGTCTGTGTTGTATCATTTTCTCATTCTGGTGTACTGCTTTCCATCCCTCAGGGTAACATAATTCTTTGGGTGTATGTAAAAGGCTAGAGACCCAGGTGGGAAGGTTGTTCTCCGCCAAGTATGCTGGACATCAGTGACCCAAAAGTTATCTCCAACTAGCTTCGGATACCCTGGATCCACGCTGCTGCTCCTTTTGACGTCACTGCTCAGGCTGGTTGCTGTGCTGCATATAAACTTCATGATGTCGCTTGAGCCATTTCCTTTCTCGGCCTCCAGAGGGCGCCCGGGATCAGCGAGCCCTTTGAGCCCTCTAGCGGTCACTAGGAAGTTCCCTCGGTTGGTCGGTCGGTCGCGGAGTAATGTTTCCAGGAACGTTCTCAAAGCCCCGAGGTGTTGCCCAGGGAAGCCAGGCAGTGTGACACCACCTAGGGTCCCCCTCGTAGCTTCCCTTTGGGTGCCTCTGGAGCATGTCCACTAGCACTGCCCCGCCTCAAGATGACTTCGCCAACACTCCCCATGTACGCTCTGGGATGCTACGGCGTCAATCCTGTCCCTAAATTTCAGGAAGAATCAAATACAGGTATCTAGAGGATGTGGAAGCAAGTCCGAAATTTATTTTTGTATGGTCCCAGAAATGCACTGGGTGCTTGTGTTAAGTTAACCTCCAGAGGCGGCTCTGGATAGCTTGTATTTTCCCAAGGTAACTATTTGAATAACTCTTGTAACAATCCTGGGTTCCTGGAGTGTTTTTGGTTATGTTTATAAGGTATATTTACAAACCATTGGTAAACCTTACATAGTCTAATACAGGAATGTTATCAATATCTGTATGACTTCCACACAATCATGATGGCACTACAGTAATTATTTCCTTATTAATTTAATAACAATTCTGATATTAGCATATAAACGCACCTGTATTTAAATATACGTATATTTTGACATACATTTCATTATTAAATATAGACACAAACTATATATCTATTTCCTTGTGCCTACTGGCATTTACTGAAGTCATTTTATTATTTTATTTAATACAGACCAATATATTTTGAAAAATAATTGCTGCTTCTAAATAATTGCAGTGAGAAAGACTGCCTGTATGTTCTCATGGAAAATATATTTTAATAAAATAGGAAATAACATTTTTATTAGGTATATTCTGTTAAAAAGCCAACCTGTTTTCCAATTAACTGTTTTAAACAAATCAAATTTGATTTGTTGAGAAGATATTTACAGGATAATTTGGTACAGTTGCTGAATAAGATACAAATGGGAATATGACATGGTACCTATTTTCAAAGTTTAGAGAAAAAGTAAAGGCAAGAATTGAAATAATTTTTGAAAATCAATGACACAGCTGGACATGGTGGCACACGCATGTAATCCCAGCACTTGGGAGGCTGAGGCAGGATGATTGCTGGGATGTGAGTTTGAGGCCAGTCTGGGCTACATAGTTCAAGACCAGCCTGAACTACATAGTGAGACCCTGTCTCAAAAAACAAAACAAAGCAAAACAACGTCTGTGACATGACAGTGACATCCCATCATTCAAGCCAAACAAAAGCAAACTAACAATCCCAGAATAATTTAAAAGGGAGTAAAGTTGCAATTTAAGTAATATTGACAGCACTGTCCATCATTGTTTTCAATGATTACCAAGTGTGAGCATGATACGGGAGACCTGGCTTTGTTGCTTTTCTGGGGACCTCACAAGTACCAGAATGTCACTGAACTGAGTATGATTCTAATGTTAAAGATATGCACATAAGCATTTTTCAAAATGGACCCTAAAAGCAAGCCAAGTACTTCATCTAGTGCTCAACCAAAGAAACAGGAAACTGTTCCAGTACTGGAGGAAAAACTGGCTATGTTGAACCAACTTGTCTCTCGTGGAGCATCTATGAATGGAGTTTCCCAGGGTAATTTTGATTATTCATGATTTCCCTATGTTCGATTTTAGAATCCAAAAGGTTTGACTCTGTAAGTATCATCAGAGAATCCACTAACATCCTGGAGGAGTGTGGATGCCACATTAGATAGTTTGACTTTATTTTATTACACAGTAGAAGGCAGTTGAAAGTTTCTAAAGAAAGTATGTCATAACACTGGGTTTTAGTATATGTGCTGCCAAAGCAATCACATAACACTGGTTTTTAAAAGATTAATTTGGCAATAAGACTCTGGGGAGACTGGATGGTGGCAAAATTAAAGGCAGAGAGGAAGACCATTATGATTGCAGAGGTCAGTAAGGGGCAGTGATCATCAGACTAGGGCATTAAAGTAGAACAAGTTAACTTTTCTGACTAGGGTAGATTTAAAAATAGAGTTTTAAGTTTGAGTGAGCATGAGATTGGTGGCTTTAATCAGGATTATGGAAATTAGACTGCTTTTGGGCAAGAAGTTTAGTGTAATTTTCGATGGTGTATGAGGTCAGTGTAAAGATCCAGGTAGAAAAATTCAGCATTGAGTTGCAGCTGCAGGGACTACTTCTACAAATACTTGCTTGGAAGATACAGTCTGTTTAGGACTGACCTTTGAAATTATGAGAATAAACATGGCTAATGAAGATGAACCTTGTAGCAGGAAGGTAAAAGTCCAAGTACACATTCTTGTAGGTTGCTGACCTTTGGCCCTTAACAGCTTCTCTTCTGCCTCCAAGCTTCAAAGAAACCATAGAAAACTGGACTAATTTTAGAGGTGGAAGGAAGAAAAGAATATAATAAGAGAATAAAGATAGGAATATTGAAAAATTAAACAAGAGTGAGGCATTTTGAGGGAGAAAAAATAAATTATTTTAAGTGTTTAAGCTAAAGTTTTAGGAAGAAACTAAGTTTAGAGAAATGTGACTTTAAACTGAAAATTAGGATATACAGCCTATCAAGGAATTTTTTTATGATTGAAACTTGTGGGAGACGGGCAACTACATGAAAATTACCTCATATTTTGTTATATAATTTACCCAAAATAATGAAAGTATGGAAACTGAGATTTTTCTCAGAAATAACTGTTCAAGTTGTGATTGCTAACCTTGTGAGAGCATGGGTCAGTGTCTGATTGTAAGGCAGTGAATTGGAGTTGAAGAAATACAGACTTTGCTTTTGAGAAGCTTATTGATGAGAACAAGGAGAGAGAGAGACAAGAAAGACTTGGAAGGTAGCTTAGTTCATTCTGATGATTTCCTTGCAGCTTCTTAATTATTTTTCAGGTATTTTTTGTTTAATTTCAGCCTTTTTCTTTGCATATGCCATTTTAAAGTCACTAATATGCTACAAATTTTGTATTTATCCAGTTTTTAGAAATGAAGAAAAACTTGGAACATTTGCTGTCATATAAAGCTGTCATATAAACACAGAAATTAATTTAGTACATACTGTGAGTGGAGAGTTCTCACAGGGGTTTAAAGAAAGATTCCATGAGTATTTAATTATTCTAAAGTATCTTTAAGGCTTCTTCTGTCTGTGAAATACTACGATTCTCCATACTCTAGACCCAGAAGTCTCAGAAAAAGAGTGGGAAATGTGGACATTTCTGTGGAAGAGATTATTTCTCATTAAAAGGTGATGCTACCTACCCATCCTTCTCTGGTTGCTAAGACCATTGTGAGCTACAGCTTTCTCATCTGAGCAATATTATTCACTGGGCCCTTTCAGGCGTTTATAGTACTTGTTGACTACAGAGAATTAGCAATAGCTTTCAGAAGACATTAGGTTTAGAGAGAGGAAATATGCTCCTTTCCTTAAAGAATCAAGGTAGTCCAAAATGAGACGAAAATGGCTCAGAGATATTCTGTTGGCTCAGTGAATATGAGCAAAACATTTTATTCTGAGATGAAGAGTTACAAATATATTAGCACTATTATCTACATCTCAGTTTTTTACCTTTAAAATACGTGACAACTACACCACTATATCCGTCTCTGAGCCTGGAGATGTAGCAGGTATCTTTTCATTGCTTGACCTGGAAAATATCTTATCTTTACTCCTGTCTCAAAATCCCTAGTTCATAAAGGCTCTGGATGTGGCCATGAAAGTTCTTGGTGAACTGGGAAGAGCTGGAAACCATATTTGGAGCAAGGCTAACTGATGATGCCGATCTTTCTAACCTGTAGTAATCTACCAATTTCTTCAATTTTCTTTATTTGCTGAATATTCTAATACCTAACTTGAATCTTTCTTTCCATAATAACTGCTAGTTCATGTAGCTAATCCATTCAACCTGTTTTTAAATTTTTATTTCACTGACTTTTTCCATTACCATCTTTTAGTTTCCCCTTCTGAGCTTAGCTGCCAATTCTCATGCTCAGACCAGACTTTATTGCTGTGAACTTTGTACCACTTTCAAAATCTCAATTTCTGACATTGTCACTGACTACCACACTCCTTTATTTTTCCATCCTGCCTCCATGACAATTTTCACTCTGGGGCTTCCATTCCATTGGCTATCACCAATTTTAGTATCTACTCCAGTTCTGTCTTCACTTCCCCTTGTCCCGCATAGAGCCCATTGTCCAATTACTTGCAAACACCTTCAGCTTTCTTGCCTCACTCTCTGCCTTGTAAAAATGGCAGAACATCAGTGCTAGCTCATCTAAATGATTTGCAGAATATAGCATAGTTAGAAATTTAAGTGTGTGGGCTCTGGACCCAAACTCCTTGTATCTTGAGTACATATACTAGTTTTGTGGATTGAGTAAGTTTCTTAACAACTGTGTCTCAGTTTCCTCATTCTTGTCTATTCCAGGGGTTGCTTTGGGTTCAAAAGCATTAATAAAAGCAAAGTATTTAGAAGAGTGGTTGGTACATAGTGAATACTCAAATGTTTCCCAAGCTTGCAGTTGACATTTGCAGAAAAACTACCAATTGACTGATTTCTTACAGCTTTCTGGATCCATCTTTCTCAGGACCTTTAATGCCTTTCTGAAATTTAGTTGACTCCAGTTCCCATTTCCTTATGAATTCATTTTTTCCCTCACAGAGATTACTATTTCACACCTTTTCCTTTCTTCTCAAATTTCTACCATACATTCCCTATTATTTATTCTCAGTGATGAGCTTGCTTACGTCACTGAGAAAATAGGAGTCAGCAGATGATATTTCTCACTAACCAGCTTCTCACGTCAGTCCCCTTCTATTACAGTGGAGGTGTCTCTGTCTCCATTTATTTGTGCACTGGATCGCACTTTTTTCACTTTCCAAGACCTTTGCTGACTGAATCATCTTTTTCTGTCTTGCATCATCATTATACCTTCTTTTTCTCTCTGGCACAATGTACTATCATATTAATTAGAGAACACGACAAATCTCCCTTGCTTCTGTATCTGTGTAGTTATTTTTCATCCTTTACAACCCTCAGTGTCTCTACAGACTGAGTTCCCATCCTCATGACAAATTGAAACAGGCTTTCACCCTAATTGGTTTCTCCTCTGGGCCTTTAAATGTTGGCTTTTAACTAATAGAGTTCCCCAGATTTTAGTGCTTGTGTCTCTTGGTTTCTCTGAAATGAACTGAGTGACTAAAACCGAAGACATTAATTTCATAGGTTTCATAAGAGGCGATTAGAACTGTGTTGAGAAGGGAATAAGCATAGTTTGTGGAAATGAGAAAAATTTATGGTCCTTTGTATACTGAATTCAACTGAATATTAGATCATTTAGTGGAAGGCATTTTACTTGTGATAGATTCAGTTCCCTGAATGTTTTCCGGACACTAGCAGTTGAAAGGAGGGAAAACTCAAAGATAAAGCAGAAGAGTTTATGGTGGCATGTTCCTGAAATTAGTCAGGTTTTTATCCTAATTCAATTAGTGATGAATCAAAAGCTAAATCAGTACTGGAACCAGAACCAGAATGCTTGGTGGTTCAATGTCTTGATTAAGTTATTTGCTTCACCAATTGAAATGCAGTGAAGAATAAAGTATAGCTAAATTACAGGTTTAAAAGGTATTCAAGTGGAAAATTGTTACAAAGGGCAGTAAAATAACAATCACAAAAATACGACTTTCCTTGATGTTTTTGACGTAACTACCTCAGAATTTCTAGACATTTTTCTTACTTTTTTCAAAAAGATGTCAGAATTGTCATCCAGCCATTACTAGAATTTTTGTTTGGTACAATTATGTTTTCTTTTTGGAAACTGATTTTTTTTAGAGGATGTTGTACTTCTAAGGTGTAATCTCCAGCCCTTTTTATTTTTTGAGTCAGTTTGTTAAGTTGCCAGACTGGCCTCTGACTTGAGATCTTCCCAGGAAGCCATGATTATAGGTTATGTGCCACCATACCAGGCTGGAAATTGATTTTTAATGAAGAATGAACTTGGTTATAGATGGACAATTGTAATTTATGATTAAAAACTCGAAGTTGATACTTTGAACATACTCATAATTTCAGAGTGCTATCACAGTAAAACTACTTGTTTACCTTAGCAGTTTTCTGCTATATAACACTAACAAGACTTGAACATAGTTTGTTTATTTAGATTTCAATGTAATGAATGTTGTGAAAGGAGATTTATATCTTTTGTATATTTTATCTTATGTAATGACTTGATGAGATCCTTCACAGAAGAAATAACGATGAAGGAAAGTGATATTTTGCTATGGAAATTAAAAGTGTGCCCACCGTCCTCTTGCATTTAAAAAGAAAGGGGAAAGAAATAATGAAATACCAGATAACATGCCTGGATGTTTTGTGTAGCTATTTTGTTTAATCAAAAGTAGGAGTAAAGAAATAGATTGCAAAATGAGCTTTATGCTTAGAAGTTTTCTTTGCATGTGTACAAGTCTGAATGGCATTTTCAATTAGGGAGATATACAATACGTTACAATGACTTCCTCTTTTTTAGCAATGCAGTTTATATGTGAGACTTGAATCTTTGACCCTATTGAAAGCTAAAAGAATTGTTTCACATCAGGCCTTTTCCTCTTACTGAATGGCTGCTGAAGCATTTATTCTTTGCAAATTAGTTTATAAAATGGCTGGTCATTGCCTAAAAATATAACAATAGAGTAAGTTCTTGATCCATGTACATACATTAAAATCATATTGATAAATTTCCTATTTGGGCATCTGAGCACACAACAAGTATAGAATATGAACTTTTTTTAGCAGTGGTTTCTTTAGAAATCTTTACATCCTTTATTGGGTTAAAAGTTAGTAAATCATTTTTGTTTCCTTTTGCAAGTTGAATGTACTGATAATGAATATATCAAAATGTGTTCCTATATATGGCCTCCACCCAACAAAAACAAAAATACAAAGTAAAGGTTAGTCAAATAAAATGGAAATTCCTCTTTGTAGATTACTTATAACAAAATTCCCTTATGTGGCTGCTATATCTTTTGTAATTAGGTGTTAATGTTTTAGATCAAAGTAACATCCAGGTGGGAGTGCAAGTGGGAACTAAGAGTTGGGAGAAGACAGTTATAAAAAGGAGGGAATCAAGAGCAACTATATCACATTTAGAGATTTAAGTTATCTTCTTGGAAATTATTAGTTTTGGTTTATTCTTCTTGAGTCTCTATCATGTAAGTAGCTGCCTTTATAATTTTGGTTTTTCCCCTAAAGAAATAAAATTTTAGAAAAAAAATTTTCATTTCCTCACCCCCAGTTGAAAACATGGGTATGACAAAATAGCATTTCTTTTATTTTTGCCATTGTTAAGTTAGGAGATGGAGGTATAGATTCAGGAGTGAAAGCCTTCAAATCAGAGCTTTGTAACTGACAGGGTTAGAAATAAGTTGGCACCACTACTGTTCAGCACTCGTTTAGGTACCTTAAGGGAGATCCTGCTGTTTCTTAGTCAGGAGCTTATTATCAGTTTAGCCAAGCACAAATACACTGTAAAGTAAAGTAGTTCCATTGAACAAACATGTATCGAGTTGCTTGTTATTGGTATTAAATATGTATAAAAGGACGTGTAAGATAGTTTTGATTTTTGAAGAACTTACAGTTCTTTATGGGAAGCTGGCATAATTATCAATGATTCCTGAGGAGCTGGTTTCCATATGA
Organism: Cuniculus paca; assembly: GCA_004365215.1. Classification (NCBI taxonomy): domain Eukaryota; kingdom Metazoa; phylum Chordata; class Mammalia; order Rodentia; family Cuniculidae; genus Cuniculus; species Cuniculus paca. The sequence continues at coordinate 20,313 of RJWT010001722.1, forward strand.
GGAGGAACGTCTGGCACAGAAGGAGGAAGTGGCGTTTAATTCTGCGATAGGGGCATTCTCTATTACACATGTTTGTATGGGATACACAGGAATCTAGAAAGTATTTTGAAAAGTTTCTTGAAAAATAGAGTTCATCCAGAATTTCACTTTTGTTCTACTAAGTGTTTTGGGAGAATAAGTGAAAAATTTCTCCAATCACTTACCCTTCAAGAGTCTGTTCAATGTCTTGCAGATACCATTAAATTCCATTCTGGCATAGGGGTCCCCCTAATCCTCTTGGAATTTCCTCTAACTCAGCATTTCTTAAAGCTATGCAGTCACAGAATTAAGTGTCTTGAGGGTATATATGTTTGTATATATAGTCATATACATATCATCTATCTATCTATCTATCTATCTATCTATCTATCTATCTATCTATCTATTATCATGTTTCTAGACATTTTACTTCCAGAGCTACCAAGTACTTAGCACATTGGAACATCTCAATAACTTTTTGCTGAGAGATGTAGCTTCTCTGATCTTACCTACCCAGCCTCATTTCTCCTCACACCTTCTTTCTAATTGTGGATATTAAAGGATGTGCTTCCTTAATTGGTTTTTCAGAAACTGTCTTGGCCATGTTAATAGTTTTCTTATTTTGATTTTAAATGAAGTATGGAAGAGCCAGGACCTTAGCTTTAATCCATACCTTTATTCATATTCTTTGGTTTTTGGGTAATCTCTAATGTAGATATTAAACTTGTCTTTTTTTTTTCTTTATGCATAACACTGACATAAATCACCTGGTTTAGGTATTATATATGTCTAAGATAATATCTTCACTTGATGTTTGACAGATGTTTTAGACTAGAATATTTTAAAAGAGAAAAACATTAAGTGAAACCAGAGTCCATAGCTAATAAATTCAATCACATTTTTTCCTTAATGGAATCAAAGCGTTTCAATAGGTATTCTATATCCACCAGATGGCGCTGTAGTACTTCTGATTATTTGTAATCTAGGGGCCCAGGGTGAAATGTATTTTAAAGTATCTCTCCCTTTCTATATACTTATATATGAAGGACATATAAGAAAGAATGTAAAATTATAACTTCGTGATGTACCATTATTTAATACATAATTTTAGAGGGGTCCATAATGGCCATAGAATAGCTGATAACAGGAATTAACACACAATGAATAACCAGAAATGAAATAGCATAGGTGTTTTTGCATTATTTTTATTTGAAAAATTGTTTATAAAGAAAAATAAAAATTTGTGAACATAGTTTAGGTGAAAAATAATGTAGGAATTATTATTGGATAGAATTTTATTGCTCTTTAACACTGTAGTTTTGGTGTTCAAAGTAAGTGAGCTGGATAAGTCATTGGATATTTTTAGAAGCCCAAAATAATAAACATAGTTATAATAATAATTATTGTAATAATTCCTGTAGCTCTCACACTTGAAAGCCTCAAACTGGCCTTGAACTTGAAATCTTTCTGCTTCAGCCTCCCCAGTAGCTGGGATTACAAATGTGTACCACATCTGTTCTCAGTGCATCTCTTTATGATAGTCCAGCAATCTGATCTCATGGCAGTGTCTTCAGGATGATTAAATCTAGTTTAAAAAATTCATTATTTTTAGTCTTATATAGAAAAACATACACAGGATGGATTTTTTTTTTTTTTTGCAGCACCGGGAATTGAACTCACGACCTTCTGCTTGCCAGGCAGGAGCTTAGGCCGCTGAGCTAGATCCCTGGCCCTGGTGTTTTTGAGACAGGGTCTCACTATGCCGTTCAGGTTCGCCTTGAGCTCACTTTGTAGCCCAGGCTGGTCTCAAACTCACAACGATCTGCCTGTCTCAGCCTCCTGAGTGCTGGGATTACAGGCGTGAGCCACCACGCCCGTCTCAGAGGATGGATTTTTATTATTTTGGGATTGGTTTTTAAAACTATTTTTATGTTTAATTGTATCCTTAATTTTATTATTTTTTTATTATTTTTTAATTAATTAAGTTTATTGGTACATTTAGATGTACGTAATGATCACATGCACCATAGGAAATTTGTACCTGTGCATGGTGTATCTTGATTCTTTTTTTCCGCTTCACTTTCCCTCCCTTCAACCCCACTTTCCCTACTTATTTACAAAAGTTTTGTTTCTGTTTTCTCCTTCTTTTCACATTTTTTCCTTTTCCTTCCTTTCCCCCTCCCTCCTCCCTAGTTCCCCTTCCTACTTGAACATTTTCTTCCTATTTGACAATATCTATTATATATTTTGGTGCTTATTTACACTTTCTGTTTCTCAGAGTACAGAAACAATGCAATATTTACGCATGTGTGTTGATTTATTTCACTTAAGAATACGATCTCTTGGGGCTGGAGATTTAGCTCAATGGCATAAGTGCCTGCCTGGTAAGCATGAGATTGTAAGTTCAATCCCTGGCACCAAAAAAGGAAAAAAAAATTCTCTCAAGGGGCATCCATTTATCTATCAATATCTCAAGTTTATCCTTCCTTATGGTTGAGTAGTACCTTATTGTATAAAAAAAACCCTACATCTTCTTTATCTATTCATTAGTTGATGGGTGTGTGGGCTCTTTCCAAGATTTAGCTATTACGAACTGTGCCGTTATAAACATGGGTGTGCATATATCGCTGTGGTACAATGCTTTCAGCTCTTTTCAGAAGATATTCAGAAGGTGAATATCTGGGTAGAATGAAACCTCTTGTTTTATTTTTTTGAGAAATCTCCACACTGATTTCCACAGTGGTTGCACCATTCTACATTCCCAGAAATAATGGAGAAGGATTCTTTTTTCCTCACAGTCCCACCAACATTTGTTATTGGATGATTTCTTAAAAGCAGCCATTCTTTCTGGGTTGAGATAGAATCTCAGCATTGTTTTAATTTGTAGGTCTCAAATGACCAGTGATATTGACCAATGATGACCAATGGTGCTGAACATTTTTCCATATATTTATTTGCCATTTCTACTTCTTCATCTGAGAAGTGTCAATTTTTTTCAGATGCCCATTTTTTGGATTAGGTCTTTAAATTTGGGAGGAGTCTAATTTTTGAGTTCCTTATATAGTCTAGATAGTAGTCCTTTGAGGAATAACTGGCAGAAATTTTTCCCACAGTGCAGTTTGTCTCTTCACTTTGTTGGTGGTTTCTTTTGCTGTGCAAAAGCTTTTTAAGGAGTTGAGATCCCAGTTGTTGATTCTTTTTGCTAGTTCCTGTGAAAATGGAGTTTTGTTCATAAGGTCTTCGCCTACACCAATGTCTTCCAGAGTTATACCTATTTTATCTTCCAGCAGGTTCAGTGTTTCTGTTTTCATATTTATAATTTTGATCCATTTTGATTTTAGGTTCATGCATGGTGAAAGATATGAGTCTAGTTTTACTTTTCAGCAAATAGACAGCCAGTTTTTTTGGCACCATTCATTAAAGAGGCTATCTTTCTTCCAGTGAATGTGTTTGGGTCCTTTGTCAAAGGTAAGGTGGCTAAGTGTCTGAAGTTATTTCTGCATCTTCTAATATGTTCCACTGATCCTTGGTTTTTTTTTTTCCCCAGTACCATGCTGTTTTTATCACAGTAACTTTATAGTGCAGTTTTAAGTTGGGGAATGTGATATACCCTGCCTTGCCTTTGTTGCCCAGAATTGCCTTTGCTATTTTAGGACACTTCTGGTTCCAAATGAATTTCAAGATTGTTTTCTCTAAATCTGTGAGATATGCTGTTGTAAATTTGATCAGGATTGCTTTTAAATCTATATAATAATTTTGAATGTATTGTATCCTTAATTTTATTCTCAATACTTATAGTGTAATTGTTTTTAAGTTAATACTTTCCAAAATTCCTAAATAAATTTATAGTCAAATCAGTGTACAAGAATGATTTTTGAGCCCTTTTAGGTCCAAAGCATAGTTTCCATTGGATTAGAGAAAACAAATTTCATCACTACTTTCTTATCATTCACTAAATCTGAAAAAAAAACCAAAAACTTGAAATATGCATAGAAGACTTAGGTTTAAAATTTGAGAGTAAGTTACTTTTGAGATTTACTTTGACCATACTGATTCCATTTAATGAAAATTATGTGATGACCCAAAATACTGAAGATTTTAATTAATGCATCCCCTAACATAGTCTTGTTAAGAGTTAGACATTTATTAAATAAAATAGTTCAAGCATCAAGAGAAAACAAGTAAATGTGCACAATTCTTAATTATATCTAATTACAATGAGTTTGCAATGCATTTACATTCATAAAATCACTTAAGTTATCAATGTCTGAGACAACAGTTTGTGTTTATGAATTGCACATTTGTAAGGAGTGAATTAGTTAATGTGCTAATTAGAAAACTCTCGCAAAAGAGAAAATGGGTTGTGGTGCACTTTTTTGTTTCTGCTTGGCTCTTACTGGCATGAGTGGGTGGAAAAGCTATGGCTTAGCTTAAGATTTCTGAATGCACATTAGCAGATATACTCACACTTTTCGTTGGAGCTTGAAATTTTTAATTCATTTATATTCTTATTACCACTACTCTTAGTTAAATCTTTTGAAGGTCTGTTTTGTGCGAGGTCCAACAAGGACTTACATAATTCATGTAATAGTGGTATAGAGTAGGCATCGTTATTTTGCTTTCTTAGATTAAGATACTGAGACTTAGAGAAACTGGGTAATTTGCCAAAGGTCAGGCAGCTGTTGAGTGGACGCTGGCCTCCAAATGCCATTTCCTGTAATTCCAGAACCTGTGTTTTAGCCATGAACCTGTGTTGTGTACCTGCTGTTCATGTAGTTTTAGTGAAGCTTATCAATTTAATATGAAGTGCTGTATTTGTAATATGTTAGGATTAGCTTAGACCTTCTAATCGTGGAATTTATGGCAGAATAGGGACTTCTACAGAGGGAATTTGTCAGGTTATAATGATTCAGGCAGCTGGACGGAACATCTCAAGAGAGTTACAGAAAAGGACAAGGGCCAGGGTGGTGAGACCTGGAATCTCTTGTTTTGTCTCCTCCTTTGTACCCTTTACTTCTTCTTTTGCTTCCCCCATCTCACTTTTCAAGGTATAAATATAAGCTAACCAAGGCTTTACTGGGTGAAATCTGAAGCATTTTAAAAATACTTAAAAATTACCAAATTTATCACCTCCAACAGACTTAGTCAAAAGGTGAAATGTTTATATTCCAAAAGGCTGTTACACTCTTAAAAGAAAAGAGTTTTTTTTTGTACTCTATAAACTAAAATTGCTAGTCAAAGGCTTTATGTATTATATAGTAGGAAAGATTTTTCACATATTCTGCTGCTAAGTACCTACAAATTATTAAAAGAATCATGGCTGTGAATATTTTTAAAAAGTGGGTAGGTAGACATGATGTGGTGGGTTTGGGTAAGTGAAGTGTTCATAAAAGTATAAAATTTTTAGGGTTTACTCTAACTTTGAATAAATCCCAAATGTAATTGTTCTTTGACTCCCTCAATGAGGTCAGAAAGATCAACTTGAGCTGTGCATAAAACTGCACAAAGTACAACTAATCAAAGTAGAACAGTACAGACCTGATGATGCACGGTTCATGAATTGAATTGATGTCTGAATTATTTTTTCCTTCAGTCATTTGTCCATCTATCCAAGTGACATTTGACAGATACTTAATACCTGTAGCACATTCAATTTGGTATTTATTGATCCCTCTGTTACATGCAGTGTGTGATGAATTACAAGTCTTAACTTATACACAGAATTAAAGAATCAGTTCACTGTGGTTGCCTGATTATGTGATTATATATGTTGATGTAATACTGACTCAACAATTTTAGACTGTGGTCTTTATTTTTATTGTCAGGTTACTTGAGCAGATGATAATGAGTTGGTGGAATTTAGTTTATTTGGGTGAGTGAGTTGATCTAATTGTTTGGTATTAAAGGGATTTGGTGTTTGTTTTAGATATGCCCATTCACATATTTAGTAAACAGTGCTGTGTTACATTCATATGGTAGTCTACAAGTAATGATAATGGTAATCATATTAATGATTTTTATAATTATAGTACAGGTAGTAGAATTTACTTTATTTGTGGGAAGCAAATGTCATATATTAGTGCTTTCAATATTACATGGAGGATCTTATTTAACAACTTCTTTTCTGGACATAGGGTAAAAATGTGTTTTCTCGGGAAAGCCACTCTTACCTCTGCCCTTAATTCCCTCCTGTGTAAGATAAAGAAGTTATAGTTGATGTCCTCTAAGTTCAAACTCAACACTAAGGTTTTAAGGTTGTAGGATTTGGGTTTCTGTCTACTCTTAAGGATTTGAGGAATTCTGTTTTTAAATTTTACTCTGAAGTATGCCAGAAAGTATACAATAAATATAGTTGAGTAAATAAAAACTATAGTAGAAAGCATTAGACCAGTATCAACTTCCCATCAGTTATGAAGAATCATCAAGCATCAAAAATGTGCTGGCCACTCATTTATGTGCCTGCAGACCTAGTAGTAAATTAGATTAAGATTCCTTCCTTCATTTACTTTACAACCTAGTGGGAAATGATGGATAATAAACTTGTAAAATTGTAATAATTTTAGATAGCAACAAATGCCCTGCAAGAAAGTAAGAGGGCATGTCCAAGCAGGATGAACAGAGAAGGCTACTCTGTCAGGTGAACATCCAGGGTAAGAATTCCAGGGTCTGGGAAATGCTAAAACAAAGGACTCGCAGTTGGATGTAGATTGTCAGGGACATGATGGTAGGTAGTAAGCAAAGAAGTGATCTGAAATGAAGGTGGAATTGGAACTTGTTGAGACAGTATTGGGGCTTCCAGGACTTAGTTAGGTGCTTAGTTGCTTTTCTCTCATGGCTGAGACAAAGTATTTGACAGTCAAAGTTAAAGGAGGAAAGGTTTATTTAGCTCACAATTTGTAGGGAATTTCAGTTCATAATTGATTGGCCCCAAGGCAGGGTGCAACATGGCAGAGAGGCAACCGTTCATGGTAGCAGAAGACAGTAAAAGCAACAAGGGAGAGACAGCTCTCTGTCCCTTATATGGTATGCAAGCTACTTGCCCCAGGGTAGGTGTAGCACTTACACCTTTAACCCCAGCATCATGCATGGTAGATTTAGACACCTCTGAAAAGTCTACCCCTCATGACTGGATAAGGATTTGGGGGGACATCTAGACACAAGCCATAACATACAGAATTTGGATTATATTCAATTTGAAATGAGAATATGGAAGAGTATTTAATATATACCTAATTCTTCTGTTCTATAAATGTATGTGTTTCAACTGTCTTTAGTTATGCTGTCATCGTTACCTGATGCCCTGAATTGATTGAAAATGTTTACCTTCAGTTTTGTTTTGATTTTGAGGAAGAGGCAGAAGTCACATGGGCCAGAGCAGGTGAATAAAATGGGTGAGGATGCACTATACAACCCTGCCTTTCCATTGGATGATGTTATGCATCAGCATTCTCCATATTTTGGAACACACCTCATAAAGACACTCATGAAACAGCACTTCCAGAACTATTTCAGAAAGTGACAAGAACAATAAATATGTTTGAAGTGACAGACAGCATATTTTGAGGGAGATTAGTGGCAATGTATCTCTTACCGTAACAAATTTTAAAAACTGGAATATTTTCTCTATATTTTGATCATCCCTGGTATTTAGCCAAAAATTCCTTTCCCTTGCTTGTGTCCACAGTGCTAGCCTGTTAGTCTTTGAAACTCATGTCTAAAATTATTTCATTAGAACAAGAATATTTTTCCTTACTCATGAATTGAAGAACTTTTCCAAAGTTCTCTTTGAGAAATGAGAAACAAATAAGGTAAACTCCAAGAGGAAATGAGCAATGTATTTGTAGAACATCCAACATTTACAAATGGTTATTTAGTGAAATTTTTTGAACAGTGTAAACCAAATGTCTGTTTTGTGAGAAGGAGTTGGGGATTTTTGATTTCCCTTTAGAATATTTGGTAGCATATGTTAAGGAAAAATACAGGTAGGCTCAGCAGAAAAATAAAATATTTTATTTTACCTGAGAAAAAGGAATATTCTAAATATGTCATTGTAGGGTGACAAAGAGAAGGAAAGTTTTGTATTAAAGTGCGTAGATACTCTTTTGTAAGACTTTTAGTATATACTCTGGGGTGCCAGTGACCTTTGAAAGATAAATTGGAAGTTAATTCATGTTTTCTATTAAAGTGAATCAAACTTTTAGTGGGTTAAAATGTGTGTGTGATGATAGACAATGTCTATCTTGGCACAATTTTCCCTTTACAGTATGAAAAGCTGCATTATTCACTATGAATTATATCACACTGGTTTGAACTAAATAAAAATAAAAATAAAAATAAGTTACACAATTTGCCATGTTAGTAAGTGTTTGAGGAGAGGATACTCAAGGCACTTGAGGTTGTGTTTCCTCACCTGTGAAAAGAAAATTGAACCAAGTGATTTCTAAAGACCCTTGCATTTCTAAACTTTCTACAATTCTATGTGATTAACAGTGATAGTTTTATAAATAATAAGGAGAGTAGATGAGAGAGTATAGTTTATGATCAGTTTTTGAACCAGGAATGATGCAAGGGAAGAAAATACACAAATTTTAAGAATGAAGACTCTTTCAAGATTAGTTGGTTAGAAATAAGCTTCTGTTTTGTAGATAACAAGAGGGCATTTTAAAATGTGCAGTTTTTCTTCTGAATTAAGTGGATACCAGATTCCACAAACAGTTCCTAATATTGGCTATTTCAAAATCAGTTTCTGGAAAGAAAACTCCTTATGTGTTTTTGCTTCCTGCATGTGTTTTCACACTCTGATGACCTGAAGTTGGTTCTGTGAATTAGTCAGGGTATTAAGTCATTGCTATTTCTTACCTCTTTTTAATCATGAAGTTTTCAAAAATCCAAAGGCATATCAGGAAAAGAAAGGGCAGTTCAAAGGTAAGAAATGAATGTAAATTCAAACTTGTGACAGTAACTTTTCTTGGGTTTGAATGTAGATATTTATATAGGTACCTTGAATATTGCAAAGTCAGTTTATTTCTTGCATGGGGACCATTTATCTAAAACCTGCTTGGAACTAACAAATGTAAAATGCAAATACCAAGGTATTTAATGGCTATATCTTTATCATCGATAGATGCATCTGAAACAACTTAAATTTTGCAACCCCTATTAGGTTTAAATTAGGGACTCAAAAATTAAAATGATTTATTTTCTTCCTGTTATGGTTTGTGTCTGGATGTCTCCCCAAAGCCTCATATGGTCATGGAGGTGGGCTTCTAGAGTTTGTGATTGATTTGTGGTCCAATGCTGGGAGTATGGGTGTGAGTATTATATCTATGTGAATGTGGCCTACATACAATATAAGGGGCAAAAAGAGTCTTCTCTCATGCTTCTCCTTTTTAACTCTTGCTGCTTTTGCTGTCTTCTGCTGCCATGAACTGTTATACTTCTGCCATGCCACCCTGCCTTGGAGCCAGCTGAGTATGGACTAACGCCTCCACAAACTATGAGCTAAATAAACCTTTCCTTGCTTAATTTCGGGCATTGGGTATTTTGCCTCAGCAATGAGAGAAAAGTAACCAAGACACTTCCAGTATGTGTTTAATTAAAAAAACAGGCAATGGAGTGGTTAAGCTCAGAAAAAAAAATCATAAGGAACTTAAGGATATATTGAAATACTTTAGTTTCTCAAGACACATTCTAAGACCATTTTCTTTCCTCCCTAAATACTTTCATCAATCTCCAAGGCTTCAGTTAACACCTGTTGGTCTATGATTCCTCATATTCATGTCTCCAGCTCAGGTGCCTCTGTAGAGATTCATTCTGGCACTCAGCATCTACAGCTGATGTCTTATTGGAACCTAAATTCAGCATGGTCAAACTAAACTCTTTTACCCATCTCCTACTTCTTGATTGTCTTCCAGCTACTCATCAGAAATAATGATCACCCAGTAGCTTAAGCCAGAAATCTTGTTCCTATCTTTGACTCCTCTACTTCTCATCTGTTACAATCATAATCTGTGTTTGTCTTATAGTCATGACTTTTGAATCTGTCCATTTCTTCCTGGCTACTTTCTTTCTCTGAACCACCCTCATGTCTCTTTACTCATTCCTTTGTATTCACCCTGTGTGTATCCAGGACTAGAGGAAAAATTTAAAAGGCAAATAGAATAATTTACCCTCCTTTTGACAACTGCAAAGATTTTTCACTGTCTACTAGGACAAAGAGAAATGCATGACCTGGCCTCAGCCCTTAGATAGTGTGTCTCCCATCTACTATACCAGACTCACTTTGATGGGACTCTTCCTACCAGTCTTTGGGGTCCACTTGACCTATGGATTTCTTAAATATACCTTTCTTTCCTGTGTAGAATTTCATAGTGTTATTACCTATAACATCCTTCCATGTTTATTCTTCAAATTAAATCTTATTAACCCTCCAATGAGTAATCAGAAATTCCTAGTCATTACTATGCTCAAACACCATTCCTCATTTTGATCTTTTAGTAAAAATCACATTACGTTAATACGCATTCTCTTAGTTGTTACCTCTTTTCATTAATTAATTAATTCATTCATTGAACAGTTATTAGGTGTCTGTATGCCATGTGCTTTTCTAAAGCCTAGGGGTGGAATGAGAAGAGATTAACCATAATCATAGGCAAAACAAAGTAATTTCAAGTAGCATATATATTATAAAGAAAACAAAACTATTGTGTTAGAGATTATGACAGGTACTTGAATTAGGATTTTTGCAAATGCTATTAAGTGAATGAATGGTGTATTTTGTGTGTTTAGTGTTTTTTTTTCTCTGCAACAATGAAGGTTCTGGAAGAGCTGGGACTTTGCTGTGTTGTGTACACATCGTCCTAGCAGTTAGTATGGTGCCCAGCATGTAGACTCAGTAGGTAATGCTGAGTGAATGAATTTGGTTACTGTATTAGTTTGCTAGAGCTGCCATACAAAACACCAAAAAAAAAAAAGGTAGCTTAAGATAATAGAAATTTAATCCATCACAATTCTTGATTTTGAAATCAAGGTGTCAGTGGAGCCATTCTCCTTTTGAAGTCTCTGGGAGAAGACTGCTTCTTTGTTTTCTTCTGCATTTTGGTGCTTGCTGACAATCTGGGGCATTCTTTGGCTTGCAACTGCATGACTCCAGCTTTTACCTTCATCATTGCACAGCTTTCTTCTCTGTGTGTTGGTCTGCTCTGTCCTTGTACCCAAATATTCCTCTTATAAGGACACTAGTCATTTGATCAGAGTTCATCCAAATTCAGTTATGACCTCAGCTTAATTTTATTTGCAAAGATCTTATTTCCAAATACGATCACATTCACAGGAATGAGTATGAATGGAGGATATGACCAGCATTTCAACATGTCTTTTGGGGGAATACAATTAAATATTCATCCTACTATTTCTACTTCTCTAAGTCTAAAAATTTAATATTTTGAAAGTTTGTTTTGTGTATTTTTTAAAAAATATTTATTTTCAAGTAAATTGTATATAAATCACAAATATTTCAAAAAGGCAGTATCTTTTTGCTTTATATAGGTATGGTAAGTTATTTTGATTTGTTTTGGTCTATTTGGTTGAATCCTAACTGCAGCAATATCCATGACATCCTAAGAAATAAAGACTATGATATGAATCAGTTTCTTCTCATATTCTCTATTCCCTTAGCAGATGAGAGCTTACTTCTTCATATATTAAAAATAGATGAATATGGAAGGATATTCCTGACACTCACATCATAAAAATTCACCCTGACATTTTTGCAAAGACTGTGTGTGGGATGTTGACATATTTTTGTTATAAAATGACAGTTTTAGTGCAAGTTGTTCTCATTGTGACCAAGAAGAATAAGCAAACGAAAGGGAAAGAGTAAGTTACAGTACTATCCATGTGTGAAGTGAACTTGTCAGGCAACAGGTTGGCAGAAGCATTCTCTGGAAAGGTAGCAAAGTCCTTTCGTGTGTAATAAGGTTTGGTGGGAAGCGGGGAGGGTCTGCTTTCCTTTATCTATCTTTGAAAAGTCATTCTTGCTTTTTCCATCAAATGCCATCTTTGAACTCCATTAGTATTTTTAAAAAAATTAATTTTCTGAAATCATCTTTGTGTTCTACTTATTTTGTGTACTGTGCTATGTGGCCTGCATGTAACTCAGTCTCCCTAACACTACATTCCTGCTGCGCAGTTGAAGAACTGAATTGCAGCGGTTACAAAACTTGGAAGGTGGAGTCAGATTTCTACCCACCAATCTAACTTGAGCGCATGCGCCTACCCGCCATGCCGTACTGCCTGAGTAGTCTGTGAATTTTAAACTTGTTTGTCCGTATTTGTATCAGTCATAAAAGGTAGCTTAGTATCTGCTACATAATAAGTTTTCAATAAATGTTTGTATAAATTAATATTTGACCATAATTAGTTTGCACAAGTTCTTCCAATGTCTGGATCTCTGACTTCTATGTCATAGTTTAAATGCGAAGATGTTTATTTGAAAAAAAATAATCCTAAATAGGTGTAAGTAACTGACAGGAACTGATGAATGCCAATTTTGATGTTTCCAGCTTCTCTTATGGATGCTCCTTTCCTTTCCTCTCTCCCGAGACCCCGGTTAATATCTATACAAATTTGCACTTAGGAATTTTAAATATTTTCCCTGAGAGTAGCTTAAGGTGTTACTCCTCTTTAAGAATGTTTATATTTTCAAGGGAATTAATCCCTTATCATTTCAGCCATTAGTCAATAGAAGAGAGAAGTATTTATTTGAGCAGTAGAGCTATCCCTGAGCTGCAGAAATTATACTCATTTTTATGTTAAATAAGTCATTTGTTAGGTCTGTTGGTAACTTTTTCACTTGTTTGCAATGTCTGTGTATAAACATTAAGATTAATTAAAGGCAAATAACTTTAATCAATTTAAAATCTGGCAATCCTGAAATAAAGTAGGCATGTTGGCATTCATATGCTTGTAGGAAATTCTGCTACATAAGATTTAAATTTAATTTTGCCTTTTTATTATGTGATATGTACATCACAGCCTGTGGGCAATAGATGAGCTTTAATAAAGCTAAAAATAAATAAAATGGAAATGTTAATAAACCTTGTAGCTCATTAAACATTTGAATTCACTGAGTATATATCTATTAATTTTAGATGAGACTACATTAGGAAACCTTTGTTATATGAAGGTTGTAATTAAATGAATAATATATTCAAATTCAATACAAAAACATTTTCTTCCACATCCTTTTGCTGACAATTCTTTACTAAGAAATTTCAAGGAACTGAAAGACTTAAAAAGTAATGATTAAATATGCAGATATAACAATTTATAGTATGTTCTAAAGAATTAAAACTTAAAAGATATGTCCAAATGGATTCTCTTTTCATTTCTTCTTATTATCTTCTTAATCTACTTTAATATTTGCAATGTCATCATTTCATTAGGAAAGTGCACTTGTCTCTTAACCCACTTTATTATTCTGCTTCATTTCTACATTTGAAAATTTTTCTGTTAAAGTTTTTCCTCATTTCATTAAAATACTATTGCATAATTTCCAAATTTTTTTCCTATGTCTTTTGAAATGCTTCCCAGTTTCTAACTTTAAATTCCACATATAAATACTTTATTTTGAGAGTCATATTTCTTGTGCTTCTATCAACTATCCATGAAAATAAATGCAGCTTATAATTGCATGACTATGGTAAAAGTGAACACTTGGTTTTTGAGCTTGCTAGGGCTGCCTTGACAAAGGAATACAAACGGTGTGTCTTAAGCAACAGACGTTTATTATCTCACAGTTCTGAAGTCTAGCAATCTGAAATCTAGGCGATGGCAGACTTGTTTTCTTCTAAGGGCTGTAAAGAAGATTCTATTCCATGCCTCTCCCCTAGCTTCAGTGGTTTGTTGACAGTCTGTGTTCATTAACTAATAGATGAATCATCTGGTTTCTTCCCACATGTGTATTTGACATTCTCCTTGTGCTATTGTTTCTGTTTCCAAGTTTCCCATTTCTAGTCATATTGAATTAGGGCTCACTCTAATGACTTCGTTTTAGCTTAATCATCTGCAAAGATGATTTCCACATAAGGTCATGATTACCTGGGGATTAGGACTTCATTATCTTTTGGGGGGCATAATTCAACTCATTACAATTCAGTTACATCTAACATATAGCTTTGTAGTCCATTAGTATCATTTTATGTTAATATTAGTAATAATTCATTTATAATTATTGCATGTTGCTGAGCACTGTTTATATTAATATCAATATAATTTTGGCAACATTCTTAAGATTTATATAACTTTTTATTTTTTTTCATGACACAATTGAAGCTTAACAATGGTATTAACCTGTGTGCCCATCAAAAAGTGAGAGGATAAGTAAATGTGGAATATATACATAATGGAACATTATTCAGCCATAAAAAGAGTGATTTCCTATCTTTTGCAGCAAAATGGATGCAATGGGAGGGCATGTTAAGTGAAACAAGTCAGACACAGAAGGATAAGTAGCATATATTCTCTTATGTGATACTAAAAAATATCTGACTGTAGAATGGTGATTAGTAGAGCCTGGGAAAAGTGAAGGATAGGAGAGATAGAGGGACGTTGAGTAACAGGTACTTATTTTGTCTTAACAATATCTACTCTGGGAATTAGGGGTGGCATGTCAACAAAGGGAAGCAATGAATGACTGTCAGCACCTGTCAAAGGACAGTTGCCCTTCATCTCCTCTTTATGGCAACTTATTGGTGCCCTTAATAATTAAGTTGCCCTTTATCTCCTCTTCAAGGACCCTATTGGAAAGGCTTCTTTCGGAAGTTGAAGACAGACAATGTATATAGTTAGATATAAATGATTAATGAGTAGAGGTGGAAGAATGAGGGTTCATGATGTGTCTGAAAATGAATTGGTTAGTGCTACTTCTAAATGTACCTTGCCTATGTAAATGTGGAAAGAGGAAAGCACAAGTTCTCAGATTTATCTCATTGGCAAGAGAATCTAAGATAGCCTTGCATGAACATATAAATATGTTAAGATTAGTGAGGTCATTATTGTAACTCAAATATTAATACAAATGATTATACATTAACATAAACTATAATAGAAATGCTTCTGACTTTACAAAACTCTTCAAAATACATCTTGCAAGCTTTGAAATTAAATCAAGCTTCGAATTAGATGGGTTACTTTACAGATGGATAAAAGGAGACTTCTCTTCTCTAGAGGCCAGAGAGGATCTGTACCTTAGGTTAAAAACAGGGCATAATTAAATTTAATTGTAAACATCGTGTTTCTCATTAAATTTCTATCACTTCCACCACCCTGGATTTAGCACCCATTAATTCTTTCTGCCTGAATACATTTTTATCATGATGATGGCATGCACTTTTTTGTAAGCCACACTTTGAAGGAAATTTGAGATAAGTGGAGGTTTTGGGATAGAGTAACCAGGAAATTATCTTTTAAATTATCTTTTAAAACAACCAAATAATAAAAATGCTGAATAATAGTATTAATGTTTTGCTGCTGCAAACCAAGTGACCACAAATTTAGTGGCTTAAAATGATGCTAATTATCTCAGAATTTCTGTGGCTCAGGAATCTGGGTACAGCTTAGCTGGGTCCTCTGCCCAGAGTCTCACAGGCTGCATTTGCAGTGTGGGCTAGGCTGTGTTCTGATCTAGAGGCTTATAAGAGAGGACCTGCTTCCAGCTCATTCAGGCCGTTGGCTCAGTTAATTTCTGTGAAGCCATATGGCTAAGAGCCTTGTCTTTTTTCTTGCTGTTGATTGGTGGCTGTTCTCAAGCCTTGGAAGCCACCTGCAGCTCTTGGAGGCCATCAGAAGTTACTTGCCAAAGGGGATTCTGTAAGATGAGCCTGTCTGTACTCCTCAAACCCACAAGAGTCTGTCCTGCTTGGTGTCTCTGGTGTCATGTGGGGGGCAGGACTTTGTTAATGACTTTCATCTTATTAAATCAGGCCCGCCCAGGATAATTTTATGAATATTAATTTGAAATCAACTGATATTTGACCTTATTTTTTGCCATATTCTATTGTTTAGAAGCAAATCACAGGCCCTACACAAGGGGAGGCTTCCCCACTTAATAGAGTATTATGTAAAGTATGATCATCAACAAGTGGTAATCATGAGGCCATCTGCATTCCGTCACCATACTTACCCACACAGAGCTCAGGAGGACGTGGTAGCACTGTGCTGGTCATATGGGAAATGTCTTTTTTGACTAGCAGTTATTATTATCATCTTTTTTACTGGTGTGGAGACTAAGACTCAGGACAGTCAGAAAACCTGGCTGAGCTCACTCACCTCAGAGGTAGTTGTGCCAGGTCTGTCTGAAGGCAAATGTTAAACTCTTTCTATACTGTGATGTTGCATATTCTCCTGAATAATTATTGAGGAGTCAAATGGAGAGTGGTGAGACAAAAGCCTTAAGGAGAAGAATCCTCTATCTTTTCCATCATGGTGTGGACTGAACTTAGTTTTTGTGCAGTGCTTCTCAGTTGTGGCTGCATACTTAGATAAGAATCTCTTGGGGAACTTTAAAATACAGTAATTCTCAGGGATGCCCTGCTCTGATTAGCAAAATGAGAGTCTCTGTGGTGTATGCCTAGCCACTCTGACGTTATCATAGCTTCTTATCGGTGAGTATTATGGCTAAAATGTTTAGTTCGCTATAAGAATTGAATAAATAGTAGATTGGAAGGATATTTGAAGGTGAAATAGGCCATTTTGGAGGGCTGTATTTTTTCTATAAATCAACACGTTTCAGTAAAAATAATCTAGCTGCTTGGCAGGAATGTTATAGAGGAACTTTGAGAATCAATGCTTGGTTGAACAACAGGACCTTGAATTATCTTCTGACCTTGAATGTAAGATACTATGTTATTGATGTTCTATGAATGTTAAACAACTTGTAATTTGACTTGAAACATCTCAGATTTTGTCATTTTCTTAATTCTATGCTCTGTACAAATTTCTTTCAGGAAAATCATTGTATTGAGGTGAGGAAGGAGGCATTTGTGGTTATCATATTAGATGCAATGAGGGGTGTTAGGCAGGTTGACAGAACAAAGAAAGTTCTAGACATTTTATTGGAAAAGCGACTAAGCAAAAATCATAAAACAATTCCACCATATTCCAGGAATTCCCTTCCTTCTTTTACTCCCACTTCAGTTATCATAATCTGCATTTTTAAAAATGTGGTCTAGTGTGACGGTTGATTAATGCAATTTGTTTTAACTTAGATTCTGAACCCATTTCATTCGCCTCAGTTATTATTTCATTTATTGTATTGTATATTAGCAAGTGTATTGCCTGTATAATTTTTCTTTTCTTTATTTGATTTCCTTTACAAAATGTTAAATTCTTTCTCAACTTTATTTCCATCACTTTACACCTGCAGTTATTCAGTTTTCATGCAATTCAGGTTGGCCTGTCGATTGCCTCTCATTGCTGAGTCAGCATCCTTTAATACATGTAACTGTTAAATTATGTTGGCTTTTCCAGCACTTTAACTTTGATTTAAACGTACTTGAAATATATAATGCAGATTTATAAATTTGCATATAGTAGGGGATGAAATACTACTTTTTGGAAAGTGGTAGCTGTGACTGTGCATTAAAGGTATTTGAAAGAGCTTTTAGATTATTCTGAAGCTAGGCGTTGTCCAACCCAACTGTATTTTCATCACGCTGAAACAACTTGTAGGAATTGATGAATGGTGCTATCTAAGGAGTACAATTGATGAACAACTTCATATGTGTGATTAAGACAAATTACTAAGGAGCGGTGGTGGTTATTTTATACTTTCCCCACTTTTCACATCTGTTCCTGCAAAATGCAGACAGCAGAGTCTTTAAGGGGACTGTTCTGCATTCTAATGGCTGTTTCTTAGTAAAGTGTTACCTGACCTTGGGCTCTGCATTTATTTTTTTTTTTGAAGAAGCTTCAGAATACATTTCAAATTATTAGAGAGTGAATTGTAGTCTCCATTTACTTCCAAGTATATATTACTTTCAGTTCTCACATGTTCTGCCATTCACCAGTACAATTAAATGATCACAGAAGATGAATAGAAATGGGAATTCTTTAGAAAGAACACAAAGTAAGAGTTTCAGTTCCTTATTAGTGTTTCATGGTTGTTGTTTCATCAGAAAGATGAGAAGGAAAACATAGCCTTAATTTACTGAGATGACAAGATAACCTTGAGTATGAAAAAAGCAAAATGCAATTAGAAATGAATTAAAAATTATTGATTCAGAGTCCTGAAATATGTTACACATGTGTATCATTTTAATACTTTCATTCTGTAAATTTTGATGAAGTATATAACTTTTAGTATTGTGCTTTTTCTGTAAAGTGCATTGTTTCTGTCATTATGCTTTTCCAAAAAATATTGTGAGGACACGTTCTCCTGAAAATTTCATTTTTATTGAATCTATTCTCTTCAATTTTAGTGCCATCTTTGCTGATGACTAATGAAATTATGTCCTCAGCCTAGACCTCTTTTCAGATTCCAGGAGTATATATCCAGTGGTCTGTTGAATACATCTACTTTTTTGTAATATCCGCAAAATACTTATTTGGTAACTAATATATACCAAACACTGTTATAGACTTTAGGGATACATCAGGGAACATAAAAGAAAAATTTTGCTTTTGTAAAGATTTCATTCTACTGAAGAGAGGAAATGGGATAAATAAGGAAAAATATGTGAGATATTAGATGACGTTAAATGCTATGTAGAAAAAATTCTTGATAGTAAGGAATATGCGAGTGGTATTTGAAATTTTAAAAGAGGTAGTGGGGGAAAGCCTTATTGAAAAGGTGACACTGAGCAAAGTACTAAAGCATTTACTGAAATTAGGATTATGTTTTATTCAATCTGGAAGGGAAAAACATTTTAGACTTATTATTTTTTTTTTACAGGAACACCAAAGCAAATCTTTATTTTAACAGGGCTCGTGCTGCTACCAGGAAGGCTAATACATAGGAGGGAGCCCTCTTAGATCAACCTCCAAGGAGCAGCTGGGAAATACTACTTATGTATCACCTTGCAGGCCTATTTCAGTGAGAGTGAGAATTTAAACCAGGGAATCTTCTGGAAGACTTGCTGTGAATGTTGGGTATGCAAATAAGGAGTCTAGATCTATCCCTTCCTGATCTTAGCCATCCATGGTGCTCTCTCTGTTCTGAAAATGCAACAGTATCAACTGAATTGTCTGGAGAGGGCAAGGGCACTAGGTTGCCTGACTGGACTCACAGTAGAGAGGAAAATTGTGGTTTGATGGCCAGGGAAGACACATCACATAGCCAAGGAGGATACTGAAGCAAACTGTTCCAGTCCATTGAGATGCAAGGGGGAACAAAGGGAAGAAAGAGGGTGGGACAGATGGCTACTGGTTAAGCGCGCCCTCTTTAAGCAGGTGGAGGAAAATGAGTCAAGTGTTTCTCCTTGGTCTCGTGTCCCCTCTGAGAGATTTCACCCTCTTTTATCTTAAGGGGAGCCAAAGGGTGAAGGTCCATCTTCTGTAACTGCTTCTATAGCGTCTTCTGTAACTGATCTGGTGGAGTTGACACTGTGTACTGGAGGAATGAAAATCTCTTTTGAACTGCTCCAGTGATATGTGGTAGCATGGCTCCTCCTCTGAAGACACAGATTGGAAGGCCTGCGTCATCATCATATTGTCTGAAAGTATGAACTTTACCAACAGTTTAAAGATACAGGTAGTGTAATTACTCCGAAAGGATACTAATGGAGTTTTCTTTCAGCTGGTACCATCTCAACTTCACCTTTTGCAATAATAAGTATCCCCTCCTCCAAGTGTTTCTGATCTAGAAACTACCTCCAAGGCTGCATCTGGTCTTTTTATAAAGGCAAACTTTTGCCAGTGCCTCCTGTATTTCAAGAGCTTTTACCATCATCCTCTTAAGCCTGGCCATACTCTGTTGGAGCAAAGGACACAGTTGGAGACCCAAATAGTACAGGAGGGAGCTGAACACTGGGGAGGGAAACACACCGAACAGATCCAACACTGTTGCCTTAATGCTTCTCTAGATGTATGGAACCACCCCAGCATGACCACTCAGGAACTATCCAACTGTCAGAAAGGAATATCAGTAGGCTACTGAAATAACTCACAAAACCATTGTTAAGAGCCAGACATTCACGTGAGTGGAAAGGGATCATAGATTTATTTGACACAGACTCCATACAGAAGTGGATCTACACAACTGTCTTATAGAAACATCCTGTGGGAATCTTGACACCCTTGAGTCTGAGACCCTCTGCTCTCTCAAAAGAGCATTAAGGATACTGCTTCAGAAATTGATCTGATACCATAGTCAACAACCTTCCTACCTCCACTGTTTGGGCTGCTTTTTTTTAGTGAAAGCTGTAACTTACTTCACTATATGCATAAATTTCCTTTCATAAACTTCACCCATTGAAAACCTTTTGTGACTTACTTTAACCTTCAACAAAAATCTCACCATTCAAAGTTCTTCTTATTCGAACATATTCTTCCTCAATATCCATCTTTATATCTCATTCATTTCCTTCCCTGAATTTATACTGTGCATGCCTTCATATGGCTTTCTCATCAAACAGAACCCACTTTTCTTCCATATCATACTTTCTCAACAGAAGAGTCTGATATTACAACAGTTGGTCTATGATTATCTACCAGTGTCCTCTTGCCTTTAAGACCTCTTTACCCTAATAAGGTGTCTGTAGTTCCAAAGACAACCTCTCATGAGGCTGTAGTTACAGCCACTGCTCTTAGGCAATCAAATCACCCCATTGTCACTGCATGTAAGTACCAGGAGAAATAGGGTACAAGCCAAGGGCTATCTCCTGGTCTTTGAGTAAGGGTTCCTGTTGTTACTTGATGTGTCTTAGAGTGCAAAGCATAACAAAAAGACTTCTTCATATCAGATGAACCAGGCATCATGTAGCTGTAACAGAAGTCAATCATTGCCACACAGGTTTTGAATTGTCTTTTCATACTTGTTAAATGCATAGGCTTACTAGAACTTAGGTAATGGGGACTAGAAGTAAGAGCTACAGAATGTGGTAAACTATGTATTACATAAACTAGACAAAACATTCTTAGACACAGTTTATGTAACAGATGTCCTAATGTTCAAAAGAAAGTTGATATTTTTCTGGTGCCAGTGGTTTTGTGATGGTGATGTCTTCTGATTGTAGTACAACCTGGAAGATACGCTTCTTCAATGTAGGCCATCTCATTTCAGAACAATCCATTTGATCCTGAACTTCAAATGAGTTATTGCTCTCCTCTCAACAAAGTGCACCTGATTTCTATTCAATGCTTGTAAGTAAGTTTTGTGGGAGCTTGTTAGTTACCCTGAGGTGGTGGCTGAATTACAGCAGCCATTAATTGCATCCTTTTCTCTAATCTCTTATCTTTCTTTGTGTTTTCCCCTAGTCCCAGTTATTATAGACTTTGAAGGCCTCTTTCACTAAGATCAACAACAGAGTTTGGGGTCCTGCCTCGAACTTTTGTAACTTCCTCCTAATATCTGGGGAAAACATAATTACAAACTGTATAGCCATTAAACCCCCCTTCCCCACTTCTGTGAATTCTGGGTCAGTATTAGGGTGCTTTTGGAAGGTTTTTGGCAAGTGATTTGAAAACACAAAAAGTTTTCTTGTGCTACATCTTTAATTCTGTCATAATTGACAGGCTTAATCAGACACCTTCCCATTCTTTCTGAAATATGAGTTACAAAATGCTCCATTCTCCCATTATGGATAGCATCATCTGGTCCCATTTGGGGTCTGTATGAGATACTGCCTCCTCACCAGACCTCTGAATATTATGGTCTGGAGTGTTAGCTGCCAGCCTATCAGCTACTTCAGCAGCTTTTTAAGGATAATGTTCTTTCTCATCAGGAGTACAGCAGTGAGTTAACACTGCAATCACATCCTTCCAACTACCATGTTTACCTGAAAATAAAACCTAACTGGAAAATAACTTTGAAAACCAGAGATCAGAAATGCCAACCCTGATCATTTGCCTCACCTGCCATTACAGAGTAGCCACCAAGCAAGAGAATGCAGACATCCCTCCTTCAGTGACTGAGTTCCATTTCTGCATATCCAGAGAGCACAATTCCCAGTGAATACAGGAGCCCTTTAAAGTATCTTGAATCCTTAAACAGTAAACAGGAAGGAAAGAGGTTTCATGAGACAAAGAAAAGAAGGCAGACACAGAAACAGAGGTCAGTTGAGAGGATGATTGAGGTGGCTAGTGTCACTATGGTGGGGAGGCCACACAGCCAGGCATGGCCAGGGCAGGGAACCTTACCAGTTGTGGCTGATGCTGAAGCAAAGGTTCAGGTGGCCACTTACTATCCATGAAGAAAGTCTGTGCTGATGATCTCTTTTGTGTGTCCTCTTCCTGAGGACACTCAAAAAGGAGGTATCCTTTTGACACTCAAAATATTGCATCAGGATAGGGTTCTTTTACTCAATTTAGATGGAAATTGTGAGTTGGCAAAGCGCAGCTCTGCTAGCAGTCATGATGTCACCAGATGACAACGGATAATGCTGGATGTCAACTGTTGACACAGCCAGCTACTGTTCACTGCTGCTGCCGACCATCACTGTCTGATTCTGGCTTGTACTGGATACCCTGACTCTGCCAGGTACTGTGACTCTTCCACTGGTCTTTGTTGACTGCTGGTCCCTGGAACTCTTTGGTACTGATAGCTCTGTTTATTTGCTTTGTCAACAGTACTCAGGATAAATATCCTGAATTGATTTATAGGACTTTTGGAGCCCACACTACCTGAGAAATAAATCACAAACATATACAGGATCAGCAAAGCAAATTTTTGTTTTAAGAGGGTCTGTACTGTAGCACTGGGATATGGAAGTACTACACAGAAAGGAGCCCTTCTAGACTAAAACTTCTAGACTTTATTATTATAAAATGTCTCTAATGAGACATCTCATTTTTAATCTTCAAAATATTGATTTTTTAAACATTTTCCTACCATTTTAATTTTAGGATATCTCTGAACATCATATAAAACATTCTGCAAAGGAGATACAGTGTCTTTTATTTTCAAACAGCTATGATTTCAATGAGAATCAGTGTTTTTCTTTAAAATACATGACTGTCCATAAATTTTGTAGTACATTTAGATATTTGAAAATTCTTTGGAAACATTCATAGTTTCTATTTTGAAACAATGTTGAATACTACCTGTACCTCCAAATTTTTTCAGGCTACTTGTTTTGGGCTGGAAAGGAGAAAAGTTAGTGTTTGTATTCATCTTTTTTCCTAACCCTATTTTGAGATCTAAATTTTTAATTAAAATTTTCAAAATAAATATAAAACTAAGACTTACCTGCTATGATTTGAATACTTACTCCTCTGAAATTCGTATTAAGATTTAATTGCCTGTACAACAGGCTTAAGAGATGGGGCTTAATGGGGAGTAGTCAAATCATGAGAGTCTGACTCTTATGAATGTACTAATGCTATCATTATGAGATTGTGTTGGTAATCACAGGAGAGATAACATTTCCTCTCAGTGCACTCTTTGGTCATGTGATTTTCTCTGCCATGTTACAGCAAGAAGGCCCTCACCAGATGTAGTACCTGGATATTCAACTTCCTAGCATTCTGAACTGTAAGAAATAAGTTTTTGTTCCATATGATTTAACCCAATTTTTGGTATTCTACTATAGAAGCAGAAAATTAAGTAAGACAGAAAATTGATACCAAAAGTAGGATGTTAAAACAAAACTCTCGAAATTATGAAAGATGCTTTGGAAGTAGCTAATGGGTAGAAGCAGGAAGAATTTGGAAGAGCAGGCTGAGGAAAGCCTACTTTGCTATGAAAATAGTGTTAAGGGTGATTCTGCTGAGGAATTAGAAGAAAATACTGGGAAAGTATGGAACTTCTTAGAGATTACTTATGTGGTCATGAACAGAATTCTGGAGAAAACTCAGATAATGAAGGTCATTCTGAGGTGGTCTCAGACAGAAATGAGAGGCAAGGTATTGAGCACTGGAATAAAGGACATCCTTGTTATATAGTTACAAAGAACTCAACAGAATTATGTCTATGTCCTAGGTCAGCAATGAACCTTTTAAAGCTTTCAATGATAACAAACACCTGACTGTGGCACACATGCCATAGCTTCACCACCACTGTCATAGGCCTTTATGGAAGATGGAATTTAATGGTGAAAAAGTAAAATATCTGGTTGAAGAAATTTCTGAGCAATGAAGTATTCAGGCCACTCTGCAGGTACTTTTAACTGCTTATAGTGAAATGAGAAAGTAAAGCAATGATTTTAAAATGAAATTTATAATTAAAAGAAAAGCAGAACAGGAAGATTTGTAAAACTGTTTGGCTTTGTAAAGAGTGAAAAAGCAGGCATTTCAGCAGACAAAGGGAGACTCTGCTTGCCAGTAACCAGCTCAGAGGGAAGGCAGAGGTAGGCCCTGCTCTGCATGCATTCCAGTAGGAAAAGGGAGACCCTGCTCACCAGTAGTCAGCTCAGAGGGAAGGCGGAGGCAGGCCCTGCTCCACATGCATTCCAGCAGCCCTCGGGATGCTTCTGCCCCAGGTAACCATCAAGGGCTGCGAAAAAGAGAAGTGGGCCCTGCGCCAGAGCACCCAGTGGGCACCATTGGATACCTGTAGCCAGCACTAGCCAGGAAAACCAAACAGTCATGCTCCAGAGAAATTGTAGCCAACATAGGAGGTTCCCGGAACCCCACTACCCGCTTGTTTGGAAGAACCCAGGAAAATGTCAAGACAAAGAAACAGAAGGCAATCCCTGTATTCCAACCCTAGCAGGGCAAGTCCAGGAGATGAAAACCTGGAAGAGATTGGGAGTTGCACACCTGAAGTTTCTGCAGTGATGGCAACTGAAGTAAAGAGACAACTCTATGAGGCTATAAAAGAAATTAGAACAGAAATACTATCCCAGGTAAAAGAAGAAATGAAAAACATAATAAAAGAATTGCTAAGCTTCTCTAAAGAAGACATAGATTTAAAAAATAGAGGAGCAAAGGAAAATGAGGGAAACCATGAATGAACAATAAAAGAGAGATTTCCAATGCATGAAACAGATTCAAAGAGATATTCAGGAAATTAAAATCTCCATTGAAAGCTGGCAAAATCTCTTGAAAGAAACTGAAGATACACTTTCAGACCTTAAAGACAGGTGTGCAGCTTGTGATAGGGAAAGGGAAGACCTCTTAAAAATAATGAGGAACCAGGAAATAACAATTCAATGACTTCAAGATGATGCAAAGTGAAATAATTTATGAGTGATAGGTATCAA
>RJWT010001723.1:0-45685 GCA_004365215.1 Cuniculus paca
TGCCCAGTGTCCTGCAAGGTTGGACGGAGCCTGGGCGGCCGGGGGAATGAGCAGGCTGGCCAGGGAGACACGGATGGGGCTGCACACGAGGAAACGCGCGGCCGGAACAGCGTCTCACCTTCCTCTTTTTGCTCTATTTCAGCAGCCCCTTCCCCCACGTGGTGTCTCCAGAACCCCCAGCCTCGGGAGCTGGAGAAGAGCTGGCCCTGAAGGAGGTGGACGAGCAGGCAGAAGCTGGAGCTGCGGTGTGGGATGGAGCCCTCGGCTCCCAGGAAAGCTGGCTCTGAGAAGGATGGCTTTGGGGTACAGCCCAGGAGGGTGGCTGATCTGGGCATGGTCCCCAACCTCCGACGGAGCAACAGCAGCCTGTGCAAGAGCAGGAGGCTGCAGTGCCCCTTCGGCAGCAGCGAGAAGGTAGGCTTCCCACTGGGTCCCAGCCTGCACGCGTGGCTGCAGTGGTCAGCCCAAGCCCTGGGGCTCCGCTGTGGCTTGGGGGGGCACTTTCCCGTCTGGGTGGAGAGGGACTGCCACCCCAGATCTGCAGCCCGGGAGCACCCTGGGCCCATGGCGCTGGGGAGACGGTAGGTGCTGGGTTTCCTCGCCCTCTGGGGACTGCGCTGTCACTTCCCCTTGTGGTCTGCTTGGTCGTGAGCCCAGGTCCTGCGCCGGCCGGGTGGTATGGGTTGGCTCACCTCTGCACACCCTGTTGCACAGTGATTTCCCATCCTTACTGTGGTGGTGGCCAGCACCCTCGAGGAACTGGGTTGCAAGCACCCTGGAATGTTGTAGTGGCCTTGTCTGGCAGGTGGGAAAGCTCTGCAGTTCCCAGACAGCAAGCACCAAAGCAAGGGCCCCGGGGGGTCTCACCCCGCACACCTTCCGCCATGCCGCTGTCCCCGGGGAGCAGATAAACTGTGAAGTGTGCATTCAGACTGGGTCCAAGGAGAAAGCTGCATTGTGCAGATTCACTCCCCTCTCCTGAACCTGCCCGGGAGAGCTGTCCGAGAATGTCTCACCTCAGTGCTGGGCCGGATCCCTCCTTGGAAGCTTGGCCATCCTTGAGGCCTGGGCTGTGCATTCTTGGGAGCTCATGACTTGATGACCTTGAGACCTCAAAGTGCCCTCTACCCACAGCAAGAGCATCTGAGTTCGTGGATTCCTGAGAACATCAAGAAGAAAGAGTGCATGTATTTTGTGGAAAGTTCCAAGCTGTCTGATGCTGGGTAAGTGATATGTTTGTGTTGAAGGCTTCCGGCCCCCTTTTCCTGGTCCTGAGGACAGGTCATTGTTAATTTCCTTGTTGCTGGGACACCCACATCCGATACCCACAGAGAGGTTTATTTGGGATCACAGTGGGTGGAGGTTTCAGTCCATGGTCAGTTGGCTGCTATGCAGGGCGGCACTGCACAGGGCTCTGGGGAGGACCGCTGCTCCCTGCATGGTGGACAGGAAGCAGAGAGAGAAAGGAAGAGCCAGGGAAGGACATGAGCCCTTCCAGGCTGCACCCACAGTGATTCACCTCTTTCAAACAGCCCCTGCCTCCTGATGGCAGGGCAGCAGCCAAGACTCCCACAGTCCCCTCACCTTCCAGAGTCCTACCTATGGTCCCATGAGGCTTTACAGGGACATCTAGGTATAGACTAAAGCAACTGGCCAGAACCCCCAGCATCAGGGCCTCAGGAGGAGACAGCAGGGAGCACCCCTGTGTGTGCCCAGCCCAGTCTTGGAAGCATGGCCTTGGGATGCCAAGGGCCTCGCAGGGCATGGCTCTGCGGTTCCTGCTTCCTGGCTGAAGATCCAGGTGCACAGGGTGGTGGAACTTGTCCAGGATCATGATGTGGCTGTCCTGTGGCCATAGTGGACTCAACCTGTGGACAGGCTCCACCTCAGGCCTTTGGAGCATCTCGTTGATTCGGAAAAGACAGTCCCTGGGTCTGGGAGCTAAAGGGACCTTAGGGGAAGTCCACAGAGGAGATGCCAGGACCCCTGTGCCACTTTCTGCTACCCAAGATCCCACAGCATGGGTGTAGCTGCTGAGACCACGTCCAAGGCAGCAGTGGCCACGCTAAGCTGCTGGGCATTTCCCCTCTTGTGCTGCCTGTGTGATGGCTGAGCCCGGGCATGGTGCCGCACACACAGGCCTGATTCTGCCCCTGTGACTCAGACCTGGGGCTGTGTGCGTCAGTTCAGTTTGTCCCTGCCTCCAGCTACACGCTGCGTGCTGCTCTGCACAGGCCGTCTTCCCCGGCCCTTCTTCCTCCCTGGAAACTCCTATTTAGCCTTCCAGGCCTGCTGCAGACGTTACGCTCGGTGCACCCTTCCCAGGGCACATGCCGCACGGGGAGTAGCTGCCCTGGGCACTGCCTTCTCCTCTCTGCTGGCCGTGGTGGTGTCACTTGGGGACTCAGGCCTTGTCTCGCCTGCTCACTACTGAGCTCTTTGGGGCTGGGACCAAGGTGCCATTGTCCTGTCCTTCCCTGTGCCAAGCAAACAGCTGGCATCCAGCTGTTTACTGACCGATGTGGGAAGGAGCCACAGCCACAGGCTGCAGCAACAGGAGCGGGCCTGGCGGGAGTGTCATGGTTCATAACTGGATGCCCCCACAAGGCCTCGAGTGCTCGTGGGGGGCTTTGGAAGAGTGATTGGACCATGGGGTGCTATACTGTGGGTGGATTAACCCACTGATGAGTTTGTAGCTAAATATACTGTTAGGAGTTGAGGTCTGGCCCAAAGAGGTGGTCATGGGGCGTGGCCCGGAAGGGTCCTCTCCCTCCCGGCTCCTCCCTTCTCGCTCTACTTCCTGTCCTCCATGTGGTGAGCAGCTCTCCTCCGCCAGGCCCCTCTGTTGTGCCGCCCCACAGACTGAAACATGAGCCAAAATAAACCTCTCCTCCCTTAAGCTGTGGAAGTCAAGTATTGTGTCCCAGCGGGGACGGAAGTGACTAAGACAGAGAGGGAGAGGCCACCAGGTCTGGCTCACAGCTGCAGCCAGTGTCCTTAGGACACCCAGTGCGTGATCCGTTTCCAGATCCCAGCTGCTAATTATGACAGCACCTCCACGTCACAGATCCCCAGCCTCAGATTCAGCCAAGCCTTGTTGATTCGGAAGAGAGAGTCCCTGAGTCTGAGAGCTAAAGGGACCTCGGGTAGGAAAGGCTTGAAACTAAGCGCGCAAAGCACGCCCTCTGCCTGGAGCACGCCCGGGCTTCCGGTCGCGTCTGCGTTCCATAATCAGTGCCGCGCAGCCGCGGCTCACTAGTGCCCACGCTGTGGCCGGTGACGTCACAGGGCAGGTGCAGGCTCTGTGGAAGGCTGCATAATTCTGTGTAAGGGACTTGGGTGCTGGCGCTTTTGGTCCCCGTGGGATTCTGTGGTGTTGTTTCCCATAATACCAAGGGACAGCTGTGCGGAAAAGGACAGGGGACTCCGGGTGGGGAGAGGGAGGCGCCTGCGTCCTGACGCCTGACAGGAGGGTGCGAGGCCTGCAGCCTGCTGCTCGGCTCTGGCGCATCCTTTGTGCTGGCTCCACAGCTTCACGGGGGCAGGGAGATCCCGGAAAGGGGTTGCCGTGTGGGGTCAACTCGGACAGCGTAACTTACCCACAGGACCCCGCAGTGCTCGGGGCTGCGGCTCAGGAACACAGAGCTCCTCCGACGTGGGGGAGGGGGCAGTGCCTCGCACGCTGGAGACCCAGCACCCTTGCCCAGTGGCTCGCAGGAGGAGGGCAGGCATCAGCGTGAACCACATGGGGGACCAGGCTGGGCTCTGAGAAGCACCCTTGTGTGCTGGCGTGGGAGCCACGGTCCCAGATGCCAGCCTGAGCAGCCTAGGCCTGCTTTGGAAGCCAGGCCACCCAGGGTCTTTCTGGATGTCACCGCCTGACAGGCACTCACTGCTGTCTGCAGGAAGACAAGACCAGGGTGCGTGGTGAATGCCCTTCCCCGTCAGGGCACAGCTTTTGAGACAGACACGCACATTCGTTCCCCTGAAATGTTCTCACCCAGGGCTTCAGAACCTCCCTGCCCTCATCTGGGCTGGGCACCTCCCCTCCATGACTCCACCCATCTTGTTGGCTTTGTGTCCCAATGACCGCCCTCAGCGTGGCATGGATGTGTCCCATGCCCACTGTCAACACTGCCACCCTGGCCAGACCCTGTCCCACTGTCTCATCACCTCTCTCCCCTCGCCTGCATGGCCCAAGCTAGCAGTGGGGGCTCTAAGGTCCTCTGGAGTAGGAGTAGGACAGGCGTGCTCGGCAAGCCCAGGGTAGCTTCCAGCAAGAGCCGGGGACCCGGGCGCTGTCATTCCCACTTCCTGTCTATCTGGGCCGAGGGCTCCAGAGCAAGTCCTCTGACGGTTTTGTTTCTGGGTCAGCATCCCCGTGCAGCTTCCTGCTGTGTGTTAGGGTCCAGGATGCCATGGAGATGCACCATCACACATCGCTAGAGGTGACAGTTCAAGGAGAAGAGGAAAGGCGGCAGCATGTTACCTGCTAACCGTTAGAAGTCTAAGCGAAAATCTGAAGCAGCACTGACCCAAAATACAAGAGCGTGGGCCAGGTGTGGTGTGGCACACCCACAGCCCCAGCATTCTGGGAGGCTGAGCCAGGGAGATCCCAAGTTCGAACTTAGCTTGGGGAATTTAGCATCTTAGTGAGGTCCTGTCTCAGAATAAAAAATAACAAAGGGCTGGGGATGTAGCTCAGTGCAGGAGTCTGGGGTCCGTGCTAGTGTTGAAATACACACAAGCTACAAGAACTCGGGTCCTTGTCCGGTGACTTACCCTGGCTTTGACCGGTCCCCGCCTGTGAAGTGAAGCCACACAGGCCTCTCCCCTGACCCTGCAAGCCCGCGAGTTCCTCCGTGTGCCTTAAGGGTGGAGCCAGGGGGTGCATTGTTTTTCCTATTTTTAAAATTTTTGTTCGTTTTAGTCCACATTTGTATCCGTGATGGTCTCATCCCTCGTGGGCACTGGCATGTGGGCTGGACACATCTTAATTCTTTCTGCGTCCCCTCTCTCCCTGCCTCCCCCATCCCATCCCCACCCATCAGCAGACCGGCTGTCTTCCTGTGTCCGGTTGTCTGTCTTTTCCCGTTTTAATGCTGGAGAACCGGACTCAGGAACACCTGCGACCCCACAGCTGACGAGTGGCGGAGAAACCCAGGTCCTGCCCCTTGGAGTGCCTCGGTCTTCCCTCGCCGGCGTCTGGGTCAGGTTTCACCCGGTTTTAAACTTTTTGCTTCATCTCATCTGTACTTAGTCTTCTAGGTCATTTGCTGTTAACAAAAAGTAGTCGTCTTTAAAAAAATGAGGATTCAAGCCCCGTGTGTAGTAGTAAAGGAGTGAAAAGATTTCAGTCCCCACAGAGGAGGGCAGTGAAGGGGGTGGTGGTCGACAGGCGGCGGCTTCTCCCCAAGAGGGAGGTTAGTGTCCTCGTGCATGCACAGGTGCACCCCGCAGGGCTGTGGAGGGACTGGCCCCCGCCCCATCATGCACTGCAGCAGCCCCGTCCCTTCAGCGCTGAGCCTCCATCCTGTGTTTAACTTTTCATCTTGAAATCCAGATTTAAAGGAAATTTGAAAGATACAAGTAGCACCCCCTAGTGGTTATGTCCGGCACAACTATGCCATGGCATCAAAACCAGGGGTTCCGTGGGGAGCCGGCTGTGTGCCTGCTTGGTGTGCATTTGGGCGGCCACTGCCAGCATCAGGACACACTGCCGCTCCATCTCCACGAAGGTCGCCCCGTCCCTCCCCTTGTGGCCACACCCCGCCTCCCCAGCCCTGTGGTTTTGTCCCTTTGGGACCCCCGTGCTGTGTGCCCTGAGCATTTTTGGCTGGCATATTCTCGGTTATTTTCTCTTAGTTGCTTTTACTGGGTAACTGTTATTCTCTCTCCTAGTTCACAGGTTTGTCTTTTCTCCTCTCCATGCAGCAAATGAGCCCATCCACCATTTTTTAAAAACATCACACCTTGTATTTTTCAGCTGTAAAATTTCCATCTGGTGCACCTTCTCCCCCTTTGTTCCTGAGTGTGTCTCTAGTTGCTCACAGAAGCCTTCGTAAGGTGTCTGCTTTCAAATCCTGGCGTGGCCTCTGATTGTCTTCTCTCATTCTACCTGAGGGTTCCTGGTTCTCTGGGCACCGCTGACTTTTTACGGGGACCTCAACAGTTTAGGTTTTACGCTGGAAGGCTCTGAGTCTCGCTCTAGCAGGTCTCGTGACTTGCGAGAGGGGGCAGGGCCAGCACCTCATTACCACACATGGGGGAGCCCAAGGTCCGCTCCAGCTTGAGCAGACAGGCTCACTGCCGAGCCCGTGGCGTTCTAGGGCCCACTTGTCCCTGCTGTCACCAGGAGGCGAGGAGGGTGAGGACTTGTCGCTGCTCTTCTGCGGCCTCCTGTGACACAGGCTGAGCTGCGGCACTGCTGGACCGTGAAAGTCCTGGCCTCACTTGGCCCTGACACGCTTGGAGCAGGGCTCCTCATGCCCTCTGGTGACGCCCGTGTCCTCACAGGAAGGTGGTGTGTGAGTGTGGCTACCCTCGTGAACAGCACCTGGAGGAGGCCACCAAGCCCCATGCCTTCCAGGGCAAAGAGTGGGACCCGAAGAAGCATGTCCAGGAGATGCCGACCGATGCCTTTGGTGACATCGTCTTTGCAGGCCTGGGCCAGAAAGTGGGGAAGGTTGGTTCCCTTGCACCATAGTCCCGTGGGGCCGGAGCTGTGGTGGCCCTGGGCAGATTTCCTGGCAGAGTGGGAGGCCAGGTGCACAGACCCCAGCTGTGCTAAGGGTGGGTGGGTGGCGTGGGCCTCAGAGCGCCCGCTGTCTGCTGGGTGGGGTTGGAATTCTCGGAGCTTCCCCAGGGAGAGAGGCTGGGGTGTGATTCGCGGAGCAGCTTCCCCAGCGTCTGCTGCCGCTCCTGCCTGCTGTCTTGGGGAGGGGGGTGCCTGCGCCTCTTCCTTCCCTGCTGGGTCCTGGAGCCCCTGAGCCTCTGAGTAGCTCTGTGTGACCCTTTCCCTCCAACCCTGAGTGTCCCTTGTGTGACATCCGCTTGGCCACAGAGGTTGAGCAAGGTCCTGCAGAGTGTGGGACCTTGCAGTCCCAGACCCCCCAGCCTCCCACGGTCATGTGTGGGTGTCCCACCCCCAGGCCATCTGTCCTTCCGTTCACCGATCAGGCAGGACGAGGACCCCTTACTCAAG
This sequence comes from Cuniculus paca, assembly GCA_004365215.1. NCBI lineage: Eukaryota > Metazoa > Chordata > Mammalia > Rodentia > Cuniculidae > Cuniculus > Cuniculus paca. The sequence continues at coordinate 7,205 of RJWT010001723.1, forward strand.
GCTGCAGCGGGCAGTGGCGATGGAGGGTGTGAACCTAGCTGGCCCAGCCCAGGCTCTTACCAGCAGCACCTGCTGCCTCAGCCTCCCCCATGTGGCTGTCCGCAGGGACAGTCGCCGCCTTGGCACTGAGGGGTGACAGTTATGGTTCATCGGTACATGGCAAACCCAGACCCAGAGCCTGGGGTGCGGCCTGACCTCAGTCCTGTCACTGCCTGTACGTCCTCATGCAGTCAGTCCTCTGCCTCTCTCCTTCTGGGGATCACAAGGGCCCCCATAGCAAAGGGCCCTCCCCTGACACCTCAGCCCCCAGGCCAGCTGCCCCTCCCTCAGTGGGGCTAACTAGACCTTCACCGGCACTGCGAGGCCTGTGTGCAGGCATGGCGAGCAAGGCAAGGCAGGGTGAGAGACAGAGGAGGCCAGAGCCCGCCCAGCCCGGGGGCAGTGACCCAGGGACCCGGGCAGAAGGATGTTCCATGCAGGGCTGGGTCGCGTGGGCAGGAAGTGGGATCAGGACTCAGGGTGTGCATAAGGCACCCCCACAGCAGGGGCCCAAGGACAGCTGCCCCGGTGTCACCCAGCTGTGCCCTGGTTCTCCTGCAGTACGTCCGCGTGTCCCAGGACACGCCCTCCAGCGTGATCTACCACCTCATGACCCAGCACTGGGGCCTGGATGTCCCCAACCTCCTCATCTCGGTGACAGGCGGGGCCAAGAACTTCAACATGAAGTTGAGGCTCAAGAGCATCTTCCGGAGAGGCCTGGTCAAGGTGGCCCAGACCACAGGTGGGACTGGGCGCTGTCTGCAGACGATGGGCACCAGTTGGGCCGAGTGGGTGGAGCTGGGGGCCAGGGCTGCGGGGACCGGAAGAGCCTCGGGGTGGCAGAGCCCTCGCCGCAGCCTGGCTCAGAACCTCTGCAGACACCACCCCTTAGCTGCCACGGCCCCTCCTGTGACAGCCAGGTGCTGGCTGCCGAGTCTGCCCTGACCTGAGCATCCACAGTGGCCATGAGGGCCAGCAGAGGCCAGGCAAGGTTGGGCTGGCCTTGGGGACATCAGCGACTCCATCACCAAGGTGTCTGCACCAGGGCAGGAGGATGTTGTCCCCTCCCTGGGGCAACTGTGTCCTTAAGTGTTAGATGGCTTCCCAAGATCACCTGTCGTGACAGCCAGGAAGAGGCCCAAGGCCACATGAGTGGTGTGAAACCCATGGCACCTGGCCACGCTGGAGTCCAGGGAGCTTCCGGGTTCCCCTGGGATGGCCTGGCAGGGCAGACACAGCGGCCCCCGGCTGGGTCCTGCAGGCCCGATGGCTCCCATGGGCCCGAGTTTCGAGGCCCCTCCTGGCTCTGGCTTTGTGAAGGGGCTCGGCCTGTGAGGAGCTGAGGCTGAGTCACCGTGGTGCACGCGCCCTGGTCCTCTGTGGCGCTGTCAGCCTGCGAGTCTCAGATGTCCCGGGCTGCGCCCTCTCCCTCCATCCCTGCTCACGGAGGGACCAAACCTTTTCTCCGCCCAGTCAGGCTTGGCTCTCTGCCGCTAGCCTTCCGCCAGGTGCGCTCACAGCCCTCAAGTCTTCTTTGCCTCCTCTCCACACCGTGTCTTTTCCTTTTCTTTCTTTTTTTTGGAAACAGGATCTCGCTATGTATTTCAGGCTGGCCTTCAACTCGTGGCTATCTTCCTGCCTCAGCCTCCTGAGTGCAGGAATGAAGGGTGTGCAAGCTACCACGTCTGGTTTGATGCTGTACCTTTCTAACGTTCACTACCACTTTCTTTACTGCCTGCTTTCCCACCCAGTGCCACTACCACATGTTTTTTTCTTTTTTTTTTTAATGACAAAAAGAACCTGTTTTTTTCTCCTTATTTTTTCATGACCAGGGATTGAACTCAGGATCTTCACACTGGGTTACATTCCCAGCCCTTTGAATTTTAATTCCTTAAATTCTTTGAGACAGGATCTTGCTGTCACTAAGGTGCCCACTCTGGGTTTGAACTTGGAATCCTCCTGCCTCATCCTCCTGAGTGCTGGGGTTATAGGTGTGCACCACCACTCTCAGCTCAAGCCCTGGCTTTTGGCACCAGTTTCTGGGGTTCTGGTGCACACTGCCCTGGGGGGAACCTTCCCCGACAGCAGTAGAGAAGCCGGTCACTTAAATGTTTGGGGCTGCAGCCCCAGCCCAGTGCCACCTTTCTGTGGGACTCAGGCTGGGTGGCAGACCTATGTGCAACTCAAGGTGCAGCTTCACAAGCTCACAGTGCCCAGCCCCAGTGTCCCTCACCCTTCTGCTTGCAGTGACCCAGGCAGCCGCTGGCCAGGACAGAGGTGGGTGGAAGAGGGTCTAGCCCAGGGCCGCAGAGAGCCATGTGGCAGCAGGCAGGTGGGAGGTGTGCATATCCTGAGATGGAGAGATCAGAGGGACCCCCGTGAAACCTGACACTGGGACAGAGGGGGCCCAGCAGGTTGGGGGCAGTGCGAGGGGGAGACAGGGTCCCTGTCCTGTCCCTTCTTTGTAACATGGAGACCCTCGATTCTGGAGTGTGGCGCTAACCTGTGGACCTGTTTGAGGTTCCCGCGTATCGGGAGCCTCTGGGACCAGCTTCTGGGTGGCGGGGGCACCGTGAGATCTGGAGCCCTGCCTGTGCCCGCATCCTCTTGCAGGGGCCTGGATCATCACCGGGGGCTCCCACACTGGTGTGATGAAGCAGGTGGGCGAGGCAGTGCGAGACTTCAGCCTGAGCAGCAGCTACAAAGACGGAGAAGTCATCACCATCGGTGTGGCCACGTGGGGCACCATCCACAACCGGGAGGCGCTGGTCCACCCCACGGTGAGCGGTTGCCCAGGCGTCAGAGGAGCGGTGCGGGGTGCAGGGTCTCCCTGGGTGCCACCAGGAGCACATGGGGAGGCACCCAGTGATGGATGGGCAGCTGAGTGGGCGGGACCCTGGTCCTCCCTCCAGATCACGGGTTGGGCGATGAGTGCATCCTGCAGCCACTCTGAGAGGGCAGAAGGGGATGCAGGGGAAGATAGTGACTTGGCCAGGGTCGCCATGTGGTGACTTCCCAGCAAGAGCATGGCGAGTGCCCTTCGAGGCTGAAGATGGAGACCCTGTGACTGGCGGCCTCGGGAGAAGCTGTGGCCTTAGAGGGGTGGCCGGGGCCTGCAGAGTCTGGTTCACGGGGCAGGGTTTTCTCAGAATGTTGAGGATTGGCACGGCGAGGAAATGTGCCGGAAGCTGGGGGACACTGTCCCCTGTGACCGACTGCGATGGGAGGCACGTGGGAAGCCTCCCTGGGGTGGCGACTCCTGGGCCAAGGGCACAGTGAACGCTTGCAGGGGCTCCCGTCTCTGTCGTCCTTCTCTTGTGAAATCAGATGTTGCTCTGGGCATCTTCTGTCGTGCTTGCTCATGTTACAGAGTGGGAAACTGAGGCACGGGAGGTTGGGTGCCAAGGATCGTCCTGCTTTCCCCGTACTCTGAGCTCAGGCAGGGCTCCTGTTGCTCTGTTGCTCCGTTCTCTGTGGACAGCAGAGGATGTGAACCCAGCGGCTGTCCCCAGTCAGTGTCTGCAGCTGCTGTAACAAAGCCTGTTTTCTGGGGGACACTGGGTGACACTTAGGGCCCACTCAGATTGTGTAGAATCCTTACCTCACACCCAGATCCTTAACTTACACCAAATGAGGTGCCACACACAAGTTCCAGGGATAAAGATCTGGTATCTGATGGCTGCAGTTCAGATGACTGTGATCCACCGCGGCCTTGAGTTTCGTGTCCATCCCACGTGCAAAATATACCCACACCAACACCCCCACATCCTCAGCTTCTCAACCCACTTTAGCATCAACTCAAAGTTCAAAATTTCGCATCCATATCACCAGCTCGTAGGTCCCGGATGGCATCCTCTAAAACAGGTGTGGCTTAGTCTCTGGGTGTGACCCACCTGGAGCAAAAGCCCTCTTTCTGTGAGACCAGAAACACGCTGTCTGCTTATGCATGGGGGCAGAGAGGCACCGGGTCCTGGTTACAGATGTGCTCATTCTGAAAGGGGACATGTGGCAAAAGCCAAAGATCCTGCATTCCAAGCAACTCAGAATCCAGCAGGGAAAACCCACAGGGATGCAGCCCAGGGGACTGTCCCCCGTGTGGGAGCTGACTTGGAACCATGGCCCTGTCTTTGGGTGATCTTCCCTTTCCTCGAGGGTTTTCTGCCCACTTCAGGAGGAGCCTGCCGGACCTTCTTGTCCCTGTCCCTTTCGGTGCAGATTTCTCTTGCTGCTGTGATATTTGCACAGGCCCTGTGAATCTCCTGAATAGGCACAGGGATTTGTGCCAGGAAACAGGAGGGTCCTCGTCAGGCTGGCCTTGGGCTGTGCCATCCCTGTCCCGGGCTCCGGGGGGGGCTGGGCGACCCACAGTCCCATGCCTGGTCCTGCGTCCCTAGGAAAGGTTGTCAGGCAGCTCGCTTGGCTGTCTCTCTGGTGTGTGTGGTGCTAACAGCAAATCTGTTCATCTTTAACTCAGGCAATCTAGCCGGGCCAGGAAGGTCCCACAGACCTGGCTCCATCCTGCTCCACAGCCCTCCCCGCGTTTCATCTTTCCTTTTTATGAGAAGCATCGAGAAGAACTCAAGTTGCACCTTCAGTGCTTTTCTTGGAAGTCACAGCTAAACATCCAAATCCATCACATGGAATTCTGTTTGTGTTTTGTGTTAGGAAAGCATGTATTTTCTTCCACAACCTAAGCTTTCTTTACTGTGCTCCTTCTCATCCTGTGCTGTCACCAGCAACGTCCTGATCACTGTTATCTCCACCAAGATCTTTTCAAGGAAATCAACACTTTTCCTCTCACGTGCCCCCAAGCCCTCCCACTTCCAAAGCCTCATCCACAGGCCGAGGGCTTGTCACGCAGCACCCCACTTCTGTCACCAAATGTCTTGGTTACTTTTTCTCGTTGCTGAGACAAACACCTGACACCCAAAGTGAAGCAAGGAACGGTTTACTTAGATTACAGTTCTGGAGATTTCAGTCCATAATCAGCTGACTTCAAGGCAGGGTGGCACGGCACTGAGCAACAATTCAAGGCAGCAGCCAGAGCAAAAAGGAGAGTAAACACAAGCCCCTTCTCTACCCTTATATTGTACACAAGCCACCCCCGCCAAGGGTGTGTGTAAAACTCACAAAATATCCTTGCCCTCCCTTGCACAGGATGAGGACATTTACAAAGTAAGAACCCTGGCTCCCTGCTGAGTCTCTCAGTTAAACTTCTAAACTGCTCAAGTTGACACAATGTATCAACCATTACAATCCACCCCTTGTTAACTTGGCAACCACACATATTTCTTTAAATCAGCCTCCAAATACAAAGGCATACTTATTCTTACCATTTTGCAACTTGAACATTATAACACAGCTTTAGCAATCCTTAAGAACCAGCACTATTAACATTAGAAACATAACATTTTGTCCTTGGACCCCCAGAGACTCATGCACATCCCTTTATGCAAAAGGCATTTAGTCCATCTTCAAGAGTTGCCAAAGTCCTAACAGTTTCAGCATTGCCAAAAAACTCAGGTCCCAAATCTCCAAGATGTAAGGCAAACTCTTAGATGTACAACTAAAAACAAAGTTAAACACTTCCAACATGCAACTGCACAAGATAAACATTGTCATTTCAAAAGTTACAAACAGGAGGGTACAAAGCATTGGAAACAAAGCAAGTCCAAAATCCAGCAGGGCAAATGGTGAGTCCTACAGTTGCTTGTCCAGCATCTGAAGCAATCTGTGGCAAATTGTGAGCTCCAAAGGGCTTGTGTGGTTCCACCCCATGGCACTTCTAGCGGTCACCGATTCCATGGCATCTCTCTTGTGCTGGCTCTGCTCCCCCATTGCAGGTTTCCTTAGATGATCCACATTCCTGGCATTTCCCAAACTTCTGGGGTCTCCGTTGCACCTTTGGCTTCACACTCACAGCTTCACAAAGTGCCCTCTCAGGGGTGCACTGCCTGGCCTCCCAGGCCCTCTGAAATGGGGGTGGAAGCCTTCATAACCTCAGAACTTGTGCATTCTGTGTGCACCTAAAACCAGCACCATGTGGATGACGCTGAGGTCTGCTGCCAGCTGGAGCAGTAGCCAGGCTTTCCTCTCTCTTGGCTGTAGGGGTCGACTGCCTGGATTGCTGGGCACCCTGAACCTGACTGTGAGGAACAGATTCTCTATGCTGCCACCATTCTGGAACCTCTTGGGGCCTCTGCCGCCACTCTGGAACATGGTGCGCTGAGGTTTTCTCCTCAGAGCAAAGTCTTTCACCTTTGCAGTTTGGAAGCTGCAAAGGTTCGAGATTTGCTGCTTTTTGCACTGCCTTTGGGCCATCTTTTCTATTTCTCTGTTCCTTCTCAGCAATGGAGGTCTCAGCTCTATCTTTACAGTCCACAGCTTTACTGGAGCTTCCTTTCTGGCCAAACTCACAACGTTTTAAATCACCCTGCTGGGCTCCATGCTCTTGATTTGCGATATAAATCTGGCTAAAAGCCCCCAACAGTAGCCATGCCATGGCCTCAACATTCGACTGTCTTGAAATTTCTTTTGCCAGATTAATCAGTTCACCATCCTTAATCTCAGTCTCAGGCAAAGTCTCTGGACATGAGGAAAATGCAGACAAACTTTCTGCTAAGCCATAACAAACACGGTGTGGAGTCCAACACCCAATGCAGTCCTTCTTCCCAACAGAAACCTCTTGAGCCTGGTCTTTACTGGCAGGCTCTCTGTCAGACTTCTGGTCTCCTGAGCTCTGACCAGAATCTCTCCTACAGAACAGCCTAAGCTGTTCCAGCTCTATGCATTCAGGCGCCATCTCCGAACCTTTCCAAACTCTTCCCACAAGCTCTTGAACCACATGGTCAGGTACAGTCACAGCAATGACCCCACCCCACTGGTACCAAATCCTGTCTTGGTTATTTTTTCTCGTTGCTGAGACAAACACCTGACACCCAAAGTGAAGCCAGGAAAGGTTTATTTAGCTTACAGGTTTTGGAGATTTCAGTCCATAATCAGCTGGCTCCAAGGCAGGGTGGCATGGCACAGGGGCAACACTTCAAGGCAGCAGCCAGAGCAAAAAGGAGACTAAAGGCAAGCCTCTTCCTTATATTGTACACAGGCCACCCCCACCCCAGGGTGGGTGTAACACTCACAAAATCTCCTTGCCCTCCTTTGCACAGGATGAGGATATTTACACAGTAGGAGCCCTGGCTCCCTGAGGAATCTCTCAGTTAAACTTCTAAACTGCTCAAGTTGACACAATGTATCAGCCATAACACCCAATAAGCGTTTGCTTAGGTGCCTGCTGTAACATTGCCACAACTCTGCAAGGGGCAGAAATTCCGCTCTCACCTGTCTGGAGCAGCAGCTCTGACATCAGTGCCTTCTGGCAAGAGTTGGGCGCTGCGCAGGGCCACCCTCCCTCGGAGGCTGCGGGGAGGGATCTGTTTCCTCTGGTTTCTGGAGGGTACAGACTTTCCTCCGGTTGTGGCCCTGTCATTGACTCCAGCCCCTGACTTCCCCATGCTGTGTGGCCCCCTCTTCCTGTCGTATGAGGACTCGTGAGATGTCCTTGGGGTCCCGCCCAGACAACCCCAGTCAATCTTCCACGTCCACACCCTTAACTTAACCACACCTTCGAGGACCCTTTGTCCCAACAAAGTGACATTTGCAGGTTCCTGAGCCCAGGACTTGCCCTCTTGGGGACCACTCCTTGTCCTTCTAGCCCCCGGCTCCCAGTGCTTAGGTTGTGGGGCTCTGCCCTGGGGCCCCTGACTCTGCTGTGGTCCCCAGGGTAGCTTCCCTGCCGAGTACGTCCTGGATGAGGAGGGCCAAGGGAACCTGACCTGCCTGGACTACAACCACTCACACTTCATCTTGGTGGATGACGGGACGCACGGCCAGTACGGGGTGGAGATTCCCCTGCGGACTCAGCTGGAGAAGTTCATATCCGAGCAGACGAAGGAAAGAGGGGGTGAGTGGGCTGGGCCAGCGGTGGGGAGGCCACGGTGCTCCTCCCCCTCGTCCCCTCAATGCTGTCCCCCCGCCCTCAACCGGGGATGGAAACTCAGTGTGGGCCCTGGCGTGTCTGTGCACCCTTGGGTGATGATGTCCTCCAGCCCTTTCAGACCTCTGGCCTGGCACTGGGTTCAGAAGCCAGGACAGGCGACCTTGGAACTCTGAGCTTGACTTCCCTAGCCAAGGGTGGGCCAGGACCTTGGGGGCACACAGGGGTGTTGCACACGATCCCAGGCACGGGTGCTGGAAATCTGTGTTTAGGGGGACTTGGGGCAGTGTCCGGGTTGTCCTGGATCCCTCAGAGCCGCTCATTTCCAGCTTCCTGGGCATTGGAATAGAGGGGCTTGGAATCCCAGGCGTTAGAGCCCTGTCCCGGTCTGACTGCAGGTCTGGTGGGATGGAACTTGAGTCTCTTGGGCGCTCCCGGGGCTGGGGACCTCGCTTGGAGAGTCCTGCTCTGACCAAGCGCTCTGGGCGGGCGTGGAGGAGGCCGGGCACTGTCGCGCTTCAGTGCAGGGTTTGTGCCCAGGAAGGGTTCCTGTGGTGTCCGGAGACCCTGGCTGCTGGGTGGACGGAGGGCACAGGGTGGGGCTCCTGCTGCGACCTGCCCCCTGGGATGGGCCAGGCCCCTGCTGAGGCTCCCCCTTGGGCACCATGGTGAGACTGCAGAGGAGAGCAGGCGGGCTGTGGGGCCCCGCAGAAGAGAGTACAGGCAGCCCACGTGAACCGGGGCAGAACAGGACAAAGCGGAGCGACAGAAGTGTTGGCAGTGCTCCTGGGTTCACACAGAAGAAGCAAACCTTCTGTCTGCCGGCAGCAGCCTCCGTTAGGAGTTGTTTATTACCCGTCATGTGTCCTGGGGCTGACACTGGCACATGTCACTGGGCTGGAGCCCCCGGGGGGGGCACATGACTCCCTCAGTAAGCCATCTTTCCTAGGTGTGGCCATCAAGATCCCTATTGTCTGTGTGGTGCTGGAGGGTGGCCCCGGCACGCTGCATGTGAGTACCCGCCACCTCTGTGGGGCACCGCACCGGTGAGGCGTGGGGTGGACAGCCACCATGTGACAGGGACATGTTTGGGGGTGTGGGGGGACTGCTGGTGGCCCCGGAGTGGGAGGGTGGTTAGGCTTCGGCCTGTGTGGTACCAGAGGGGCTCCACCTGGGCCGGGCCCCTCTGTGTGTGGAGCAGGCTTGTCGGGTGGCTTGATGGCCGTTTCACGGACCTCCTTCCAGAACCCACCTCCGCCACCGCTCCAGCCACCTCCCTCTGGGTGACTCATGTTCGCATGGCTAAGACATAAAACCCAAAACCTACAATTTAAAGGAGGAGAGGTGCATTTTGGCTCCCGGTCTGTAGAGATTTCAGTCCACGTCATCTGGCCTCAAGGGAGGGCGGCCTGGCGGAGGAGAGCTGCTCAGAGCATGGAGAACAGGAAGCAGAGAGAAGGAAGAGCCAGGCGGGAGATGTACCGCCCAGGCCACGCCCCCGGGACCTCCTCTCCCACGAGGCCCCGCCTCCTCACAGCAAGCTCCGAGCCCCGTGGTCCAATCACCTTCTAAAACCACGCCTGTGATCTCTGCGGGCTGTAGGGGACGGCTAAACATGAGCCCTGACCCCATCTGTTACAGGAGCCTATGGGTTCTGAGCAAGGCTGTGGGCGCCGTTTGTGGATTGTAGAAAATACCCCACTCTCATGACCCCAGAAGGCGAAATCAGAGTCCTGGGCCTCCTGGCAGGCTGGGATCCGGGGAGCTTCTTGTCTCCATCCCCAACCTCAAGGCCAAGGCCCACTGTGCCCTCGGCCCTGGGCAGCCTCAGGTGCTGCAGGTGCTCGTGCCAGGCAGCGCCACGGCACACACTGGCCCTGGGCCGTCTCCATGGTCCTGGCTCCCTGGGCCTTGGTAACTCCAGGTCCATGCAGCGGAGACTTCCGCCCATCCATGGGGCTGTCCAGAAACCCTTTATTCCTGGCCTGAATAGAGGTGCATTAGACAAGCGCCCCACAGGACGTTGGGCGGCCTCCTGTCCCTGGGAGCAGTGGGATGTCGCCCGGCTGTAAAGGCGGTGCTCTTAGCGTCCTCCCCGCCTTAGCTGCTGCCGTGGGGCTCGGGTTTGGGAAGCGGCAGAGCCAGGCGGGGCTGCAGCAGCTCACCCAGGCCTGACTTTGCAGACCATCTACAACGCTGTCACCCACGGCACGCCCTGCGTCATTGTGGAGGGCTCGGGCCGCGTGGCCGACGTCATTGCGCAGGTGGCCGGCCTGCCAGTGTCTGACATCACCATCAGCCTGATCCAGCAGAAGCTGGGCGAGCTGTTCCAGGAGCAGTTTGAGACCTTCACCGAGGGCAGGATCGTGGAGTGGACCAAAAAGGTGAGGCAATGGCCCGGTCCCCACTGTGAGGTGCCTCCCAGACACCAGAGGGACCCAAAACAGAATTTTCAGTGCAGGGCTGGGACACGGCGGGCTCAAGGGTGTTCTGGGGAGAGGATCCCACTGTGCCGAAGCTGTGGAGTGGGGACAGGGAAGCCTCGGGAGGGAGGGTGACAAGGCAGTAGGGCCCAGGTGGGCAGGGGACAGCAATGGATGGCACAGCTTGGTCAGCACTCCAGTGTCATAAGCGCACCTGGAGGTACTTGGAGTGGCCTCAGAAGCACTCTCTCCCCAGTCCAGAGGTGGGATTTCGGGGGCTCCCAGTGAGCTTTGCAGGGGTTCTGTGTAAAGGACGGTGGCCGGTCAGCCCTTCTCATCCCCAGAGCCTCAGCCCAGCCCAGCCCCCAGCACCTGCAGGTCCTGCACCTGTATCATTTCCTGACAGGAGTTGGGGTGGTAGAGTAGGAGTCTGTCTGTTCCTGTTTCCCCACAATAAGTTCTTGGCAAAGCAATTGGCATTGTCTTTCCTTTCATGTAACTCTTCAACCCAGGTGGCAGAAGGTCCCAGATGCCACACGCAAAGCTGGAAGTGCTTTTGGGGTGACGTAGGATTGGTGTTGGCTCTGACTGAGCTGATTTGGGTCTTGTGGATGACCCAGGGGACACTGGCCACAGACTGCAGGGGTTGCCGGGAGCTGACCACAATAGGCCACAGCTCATGGACTGCAGGTGTCCGAGAGGAGCTGGCTGAGACACAGGCTCTGATTGGTTGACTGGGTGTCTTGGGGGTATCTGGTGACCTTGTCTTAGCTTTATTGAGGGTTCAGGATGACCTTGTTCGATGGTCTGTGAGACTGTGTTTTTCCAGCAGGAAAATAGCTTGATTCCCTGTAAATGGAGGGTTTGTAATGCCACTGGCTGTGCCCCAGCCTCTGCTTCGCATCAGGCACACAGGGGCCTGTTGCAGCTGGATAATACATTATTCAGGCAGTTCTCAGAACTGGATCTAACCTGCTGCCATTAGGTGCTTATTCTGTTTTCAGTCCACTCTCGGTTGTCAAGTCCAGGCCCCGACAGCGGTGTTCGGCACAAACCCATCTCAGTTTGCTGAGGGGTGAGCAGGTCCTGCCGTGAGGAAGGACCAGGCCGTTCCTTCCGCAGCCTCCGCCTCCCTCCCCAGTGCGGGTCTGTGCAGGGCATCTCCTCTGGTGTGGCCTCAGGCACAGGCACCTGCTGGGGGTGTCTCACAGTGGTCGCAGCCCTGGGGCCAGCGGTCGGCTGACTGCTCGCAGCGTGGCTGTCTCCTGGGCGGGAGGGGGTGGATGCACACATGGAGCGGAGCTCTTCTGGGTGCCAACTTGGCAGCTGCTCTCTGTGAGAACATGGGCCAGGTTAAACTCGGGACGCTGCTGCAGCTGGTGGGGGGCGGGGTGTGGGGAGGGAGCCCAGGAAGGTTTTTTTTTTTTTTTTTGGGGACAGGTTCTCACTATGCAGTTTAGGTTGGCCTCAAACTCATGCCAGTCCTCCTGCCTCAGCCTCCTGAGTGCTGGGGTTACACGCTCAGCATAGGAAGCGTTTGAAGTTGTGGTGAAAGCAGGACAGAGGGGATGAGAAAACATCAAGGCTGTAGTGATTTTGAGAGGTGGGGGAGAGTGGGTGCCTTAGAGATGGTGGGGTGTAGGGGTGCCCCTGGGAGTGGGGCAGTGTGTGAGTCTGAGAGGAGGAGGGAAAGCAGGCAAGGCTGGTATGGCCTAGGGGACAGGGTGGGGTCTGAGGCCTCTTTCGGGGTCAGCAGGAAATCTGCGGTATGATGCAGTTGTGTGGCACCCACCTTGGCCACGGGGTGCAAGGGTTGAGGGAGGAGCAGCTGGTAGCAGGGATGGCCAGTAGGACACGGTATAACAGGGCACAGATAGGCTGCTAAGTAAGTGGGTGTCTTGCTTAGATAAGTGGTTCTCTTGCTGCTGGGATGAAATATCTGACACCCAAAATTAAGCAGGGAAAGGTTTATTTAACTCACAGTTTGTGGAGGTTTCAGTCCACAGTCAGCTGGCTCCAAGCGGTGGCATGGCACTGGGGCAACAGTTAAAGACAGCAGAGGCGGGAACAAACCTCTTGTCCTCCCTTATATTGTAAGCAGTCTACCACTCCCCCAGGGTGGGTGTAGCTCTGACACTGCCTCTGGGCCTTCCTCTTGCACAGGCTGGGGATGTTTACGAAGTAAGGACCCTGGCTCCCTGCTAAGTCTCCTAGGTAAACTAAACTTCCCAAGTTGACACAATGTATCAACCATAGTAGCGAGTGAACAGGTGTGTGGAGGGGGAGACACAGATAGATGATAGATAAATAGATTCATGATGGATAGATGCTAGGGTGGATAGACAGGTGGATGGGTGGATGGATGGGTGGATAGAGGAATGGATGGATAGATGCATGGGTGAATGGATAGATATATGGACAGATGGATAGATGAGTGGATGGAAGGATACATGGGTAGATGGATGGATGGATGAGTGGATGGGTGGGTGTATAGATACATGGATAGATAGATGATAGATATATACATGGATAGGTAGAAAGCTAGCTAGACAGAAACATGGACATGTGTAGAGCCATGGATGTATGGGTAGGTAGATGATGGACACACACAGTGGAAGGATGGATACAGGGATGGGCGATGGATAGATACACAGACAGGTAGGCAGGTTGGTGAGGAGCAGCTGGGGTTCAGGCAGGAGGACCAGGAGAAGCCTCACACTAAGCCATGCTGGGTGTCCCACAGACACCATGTCACCATCGTTATCAAGGTGAGGATTCTTTACACTTGGTTGTGTTCTCCCACTCTGATCACTCACACCACGGTGTTCTGGTTCGCATGTGTCATCAGCTTTACCAGTTGAGGTGAGAGGAGGTGGACTGGTGCCCCGGCCACCACAGCAGGCAGGACTTGTGCTCCAAGGGTCTGTGTTGGGCCTTGGGACATTTGCTCAGCACATTGTATGTCACTTGGAAATTGTCTGTTGCAGATTCAAGACATTGTCCGGAAGCAGCAGCTGCTGACCATCTTCCGGGAAGGCAAGGATGGCCAGCAGGATGTGGATGTGGCCATCCTGCAAGCCTTGCTGAAAGGTGAGGGCCAAGGGGAGTGAGGCCAGGACAGGGCATGGGGGAGAAGGCGCCCGCCCCGAGGTGGCACGGTCCTCCTTCCTCTGGGACGTGCTAGCTAGCAGGCAGCTGGCATGAGCCGTGCCACCACCTCCCCCTGCCATCCACAAAGCCCAGTAGAGCCCTGGTAAGATGCGTTCAGAGTCGTGCTCTGAGACACACGGTAACCAACTGTTTAAAAGCCAGCGACAATTCTGATCAGTAGGGGAGGATCAGTGTCACATACCATGGTCCCTGGGTACTATTGTCTACAGGACACATGTCGGAAGCTTCAAAGCCAGAAGGCAGTGAGTGGGACAATGTCATCAAAGCACTAAAGGAAACTGTCAGTCAAGAATCCTGTACCCAGAGAAACTCTCCTTCAGCAGGATGGGAGGGATCAAGACTGTCCCGGGTAGAGCAGCGTTCAGGGACCTTGCTGCCCCCCGACCTGCCCACTGCATAGTCTCAAGGGAGACCGGGGATGAAAGGACACTGGGCAGCGACTCAGCCTAGGGAGATAGGAAGACCTCAGTGTGGTGAATGCAAGGGCAGCTATAAAATCCAGGGATACTGTCACAATGGCTTATAACTGCAGGTTTTGTTTTCTATAATCTTTAAGAGATTAATAAAAATTAATTGTTAGTCTACAAAGTAGTATTGTAGCTGCACATTTTGTTTCCTATATAATTTAAGAAGCTAATGCATTTCCAGGAGTTATTAGTTTTAGGGTGCATGATGTATGAACATAATTTTGTGATATTAACAATCAAAAGGGGTGGGGATAGAACAGTTAAAGGAGCAGGGTTTTTGTATGTTATATGTCATGTTTCATGCAGTGATGTTAAACTGGTATAAATTCAAGTTTGAGGATTATAACTTTAAGATGTTTGATGTAATCCCTATGGTAACCACAAAAACAACAGCTGAAGAATATATGCAAAAAGGAATTTAAACATTTCACTATGAAAACACAAGCAAAGACTGGAATGTGGCTCAGTGGCAGAGCACTTGCCTGGCTTGCATGAGGCCCTGGGTCTGATCCCCAGTGCTATACCCCCTACCCCCCAAAATCAACTAAGTACAGAAGAGGACAGCAATGCAGGAAACAAGGAACACAGGAAAAGCTGTAAGACATACAGACAATAAATAAATGACAGAAACAAGTCTTTCCTTATCAGTAAGGACCTTAAATATAAATGGTCTAAGCTCTTCAATCAAAAGACAAAGACTAGTAGAATAGAAAAACACTGTTCACCTCTGTGCTATCTACAAGAGACTCAGTTTAGATCCAAATAGACAAGTAGATTGAAAGCAAAAGGACAGAAAAAGATATTGCACATAAATAGTAACAAAGGAGAGCGGCTCTGGAGGTAGATGGTGGTGATGTTTGCACGGAACTGTACGTTGATGATTACAATGGGAAGGTTTATGCATTGTGCATTTAATGCAATGCAGAGCTTCTCGCAGAGCATACGTTAGCGTCACGCGTGTCTTGCTTCTGTTGTTCGTGCGGTTTCTGAGTTGCACTCGAGTGATTGTGTGTATCGGAGTGGTGTTCCTTTGTGCTGCTGAGCAGGACAGTATCCTCTTGCGTGAAGTTTGTAAACATACAATTTACTTTTCCATACCATCTTAGGGCAGGTGGGGTGTTTCCAGTTTGGGGCTATTGGAATGAAGCTGCTATTTATTTCCGTTTCTCTTGAGTGGATTATCTAGGACTGGAATGACTAGTTTTTATGTTTGTAAGCAGCTGCCAAACTGTTTTCCAAAAAGATTGTGCTGTTTGACCCTGTTGCCCCGTTGGTGAGTTTCGGTTTCTCTCACTTGGTGCTGTCTTGGCCTTTTAGCCATGGCAGTGAGCACACAGTGATATCTCAGTGTGGTTGCGTTTGCATTTCCCTGTTGACGAATGTGGAACATTATTTCACGGGACCTTGTGGCCCTTTTTCTATCCTTCTTGTTGCATGTCTTTCATATTCATTTTAATTTGGTCGTTTGTCTTCCTACTGAGTTGTAGGAATTTCTTTGTACACTCTGTGACTCTCCTTTTGCCGAGTGTGTATGCATTGGTAATAGCTCTTCCTACTTTGCAGCTCCTGCCTGTGTTTTCACAACATCTTTGAAGAGTAGAAGTTTGAAGTTTTAATGAAGTTTAATTTTTAAAGTTTTCTTTTATGGTTCATTTTTTCTGTGTTTTATCTAAGAAACTGTGTCTATCCAAAGCCCACAGACACTTGCTCCTGTGTTATTGCAGCAGCTTTATAGACAGAGTTTTGTGTTCAGGCCCAGGGCCTACCTCCAGTGGGCTTTTGTGTGTGGTGTGAGGTAAGGGTCAAAGTTCTTTCTCTCTTCTCCAAATAACAATCCATAATTAGAAGTTACACAGAAGGAGAGTGCAGAGGATCTTGGGTGGAATCCTTGTTCTGAGGGCCTGGGCCAGGTGGCTGTTGCAGTGAGTAGAGAACTGAGGCCAAAAAGGAATGTCTTGGCTTTTGAAATTCTGAATTTTGAATGTTAACGTAGAGGGCCGCCTCTCAGAGCCCGTTTCTCTTGAGTGGATTATCTAGGACTGGAATGACTGGTTTTTATGTTTGTAAGCAGCTGCCTTTAGGTCTTCCCTAAAGGCTGAGCTCTTTGCTTAGGTTGCTTCCCACCTGTCACAAGGGGGTGTGGCATGGCCAGGAGGTGGGGACGGAGTAAGCTGGACCTGGGACCCTGAGATTCTCTGGCTCTGACTCTGACGCGAAGGTGCTTCCCTCGGCTGGCTGCTGGGTTACTCGGCCGGTGCTGGGTTACTGCTTTACATCACTGACAGGAGGCCTTCACCACCCTCCCTGAGCTCGGGCTCCAGCCACAGGCCGATCTCCCACGCTTGCCCTTTCACCCGCAGCCTCGAGGAGCCAAGACCACTTTGGCCACGAGAACTGGGACCGTCAGCTGAAGCTAGCGGTGGCCTGGAATCGTGTGGACATCGCCCGCAGTGAGATCTTTACTGGCGAGTGGCAGTGGAAGGTTAGCATCTTGGACATGCGGGGCCGGCAGGAGGCTTACCTCGGGAGTGAGGCTGGCCCTGCGATTCTCTGCCTGGGCTGCTGCCCTGGCCTTGGAGGTGGTGACCGGGGCAGGTTCCCTCCTTCCTGATAGAGAGAGCAGCAGCTCCTCCAGGTTCGCCAAGATTGGCGGCCACCCCCACGGTGTTCTCTCAGCCCTCAGATCTGCACCCCACGATGACGGCCGCCCTCATCTCCAACAAGCCGGAGTTTGTGAAGCTCTTCCTGGAGAACGGGGTCCGGCTGAAGGAGCTCGTCCCCTGGGACACGCTCCTTTACCTGTACGAGAACCTGGAGCCCTCCTGCCTCTTCCACAGCAAGCTGCAGAAGGTGCTGGCTGAGGAGCGCCTGGCCGGCACGCCCGCCACCCCCCGCCTGCAGATGCACCACGTGGCCCAGGTGTTGCGGGAGCTTCTGGGGGACTCCACGCAGCCACTGTATCCCCGTCCCCGGCACGGCGACCGACCTCGGCTCTCACTGCCCGTGCCCCACATCAAACTCAACGTGCGTGCTGGCGACAAGGCCTTGGGGGTGGGGGCTGTCTTCAGGGCGCTTTGCATTTGTGGTTTGCTGCTACTTTTATCAGACGGGAGAAGTGCTCCCTGCCTTAGCCTGTGTGGCCGTGTGACTCCATGAAGCACCGCACACTGCCGGCTCAATAGAAACGTCTTTGTTCATAGTCAGAGCTCACAGTGCCAGCAGGGCTGTTTCCCGGTGAGGCCCAGCTCCCGGCTGCAGGCAGCCACCCGCTAACCCTCTTGCTGTCTTTATGATCACCTCTGGTGCCTCCTTCTCTATGGGACCAGGGCCCTGCCCCAGCTCCTGATTGCGTGTTAACTACAAGGTGTAATCAAAAAACACTACGAACATTTACACCTTAAAAGTTACGTAAAAGACACATTTCCTTTAATCCTCCTCAACATGCTCCCCCTTGCTTCAAACACACTTATCCAATCTTTCTTGCCCTCTCTGCAGCAGCTCTGGGGTCCTCTTTCCTGAGCGTCTCTAGCTGTGCTGTCCTGGCTGCGTCGGTGCTCTGAATGCATTCAACACATTGACCTCTCATGGTCATTTTGGCTTTGGGGAGGAGCCGGAAGTTGCATTGTGCCTGACCCAGTGACTAAGGTGGACGAGGACACAGTGTCGTGTTTTTATGAGCCTGTTTTTCTGTTAGATGGCGCTCAGCAGCAGCAGCAGTCACTATATTTTTGATCACGCTTTATAAAGACACTCATGAAAGAGGACTCCAGAACTGCTTCAGGAAACGACGAGTTGGTGGGACAAGTGTGTTGGAAGCGTGGGCAAGGGTTTTGGTCACATCTGATACCGCTTAGCAGGGCTCGTCTCCAGATCCTCTGGACACATTGCAGATCAGGGATTCAACGCAGGAATTTTAGGGAACACCGTTTAGCTCTTAACATTCCTTCTCCTAGGAATTAAAACAGCAGAAAGTGTTTCAAGGGGGTCAGTGCTCTGTGCTCTCCACATGTTCTCCATGTTTCCATCTTCGGGGTGTCACGCCCCAGCCCTGACTGCATGAGATATGCAGCCAGGCCTGGTGGTGGCCGCTGGAGCGGGTGCTGGGGTCTGTGCTCCCACTCGGGGGACACTGTGGTGCTCCAGGCTGAGGGTGCGCTGGCTTTCGTGTGTGCGTGAAATTCCCATAAAAAGCATCGCTCCTGCTATGCCTCCGGAGGACCCATGTGGTCTTCTTTGGCTTAGGAATCTAATGAACCATTTTCACCGGCTTCCTGAGAGTGAAGCACACTTTTGTTCCTGCTTTGAACCTCGGCTTGAGTGCAGAGCAGTCTGGGTCTGTGTGGTGCTGGATTCTGCCCGGGGTTTCAGATTTGCGCATTAGCATGTGAAGCTTTGGTTGTAGTTTATTTTTGGCACTCTACCACCGTATTCCATATCAATTTATATTGGCTTTGTGGAAACCATTGGGAAGTTTGCTTTCTGGATGTTTTATGTGGCCAGAGTGGACTGCTTCCTGCCAGCTTGGTAGCTCTTCTGCTTGTCCATCAGGGCCCAGTGCCTTTTTTGGAACATTTCTAGTAACTCTTTTTTCTTTATTATCTCCATTTGTGTCCTCTATGTCTTGGAAGATCACATTTAGTTTTACTTTTTATATGCTAGAACATTCTCCATTTCTCTGGATTTTCCAGTCTGTCCACTGACCCAGGCAAGTGGTGCCTGGCCTCTGACAGAGGCACAGTGGTCACTGGGTTCTGCTCTGGTTCAGGGTGCTGATGCAGGTGCACAGCCGAATGAGCTTGGGAAGGCCTGGAGCCCAAGCTCACACTTAACCGTGCCTGTGGTTTCAGAAGATTAACTACTGTCTTTATGAGGGTTGCCTTCGAGAGGTTCCCAGGACGACTTGTAGGACACGCAGTTTTGCATGTCATGTGGAAAAGGTGTCCCCTGCCTCTGGAGGTTGTCCCCAGGCCATCTGAGAACACATCCTCTAGGCTGTCTGGGCTTAGCGTGGCCCTGGTGCTCAAGTGGATCCTCACTCCCCCTTGGGTGGCTCTGTATGCAGGCGACACGCTGTGTGGTCCCCTCAAGAGCTCAGCCACAGATCTATGCTCAGACCTCTGCAGAATTCTCTGTATTGGGAAAGGTGATGAGCAGATGTGACCGAGGAACCTTGCAGAGTGCCTGGCGTGTGACAAGGGGAAGTAGACAGATGGGTGGGTGCTTTCTGGATGTGCCCGGCTGTCCCCAGGACGGTAGTTCTGAGGCTACCGTGTGCATAGGAATGGCCTGAAGTGTGGCCGACAAGGCAGGGCATGCCCACAACCCCAGCTCCCCACAGGATTCTGACACTAGGGCAGCCTCTGGGGGACTCGCACTGTCCATTCCCATCAGGTGCAGGGAGTGAGCTTTCGGTCCCTCTACAAACGTTCCTCGGGCCACATCACCTTCACCATGGACCCAGTCCGAGACCTTCTCATTTGGGCCATTGTCCAGAACCACCGGGAGCTGGCTGGGATCATCTGGGCTCAGGTAAGGAGACTTTCTTCTCAGTGGACCTAATGACGTGTAGGCTGGCAGCCAGCCGCTGGGCAAGTGGGCATCTCGTGGGTGTGGAGGGCGGGCAGTGGGGTCTGCAATGCTGCCGGGGGCTTAGTGCCCACAGCCCTGGAGAACACAGAACATAGCTCTAGAGATCTGCCATGCAAACCCTTCCTGTGGTTGTGTCCACGTGGAGACTTAAGGGCCCACCAGGTCCCAGTGGGACCAGCACATATGCTGGAGTCGTCCTGTCCCTTAGGGGGACTGCAGGGCAAGCAGATAGCTCGCACAGGCCAGGCAGGACCTGGGTGTTGGGAAGGGATGTGGCCACAGAGACAGGCCACAAAAGCCACGGCCCAGGGCCCATCCTGTCCGAAGTCTCTGCTTTTACCAGCCGGGGCAGGTTCCTGGGCGGGGCCGAGCCTGGCTGGGCCCTCCAGGTCCTCACCGGGCTGTGTCCCCAGAGCCAGGACTGCATCGCAGCTGCCCTGGCCTGCAGCAAGATCCTGAAGGCACTGTCCAAGGAGGAGGAGGACACGGACAGCTCGGAGGAGATGCTGGCACTGGCGGATGAGTACGAGCTCAGAGCCATCGGTGAGCCTAGCCCTGGGTCTCAGCCCACATGCTGTCACCAGGGTCTGTGCCCCCAGGCCTGGGTGTGAGGGCCACAGCCTCACCCTTGCCATCCGGACCGTGCCCCGCCTCTGTCTGGGGTGCCCCAGGCTCAGGGGCTGTGGCTTGCCTCTCTGACACTGACCTTCCTCCTCCCCCAGGAGTCTTCACCGAGTGCTACCGGAAGGACGAGGAGCGGGCTCAGAAGCTGCTCACCCGAGTGTCGGAGGCCTGGGGCAAGACCACCTGCTTGCAGCTGGCACTGGAGGCCAAGGACATGAAGTTCGTGTCTCACGGGGGCATCCAGGTGACCTCCCAAGGCCTTGCTCCTGGGGTCAGGTGCATGCAGGGTGGGTGCAGCCTGCGGTTCACACAGACAGCACAGGGTCCATGCTGGTGCGGGTCTGGGTGGCCAGGGACAGCCCCTGGCTGGAGGCTGTTCCTCCCGCATGGCAGAGAGGAAATGGCCTCACAGAAGCAGGCAGTTGGTGGGCCTTGGAGGCTGTGGCAGGTGGCCCCCAGGCAGCCCCAGGAGCTCGTGTCAGCTCTCTGTCCCCAGGGCCCTCCTGTGGCCCCCACAGTGGGCCTGGCGCGGAGTGAGTACCCCTGCAATGCTGGGTCCTCCTGGAGCAGGGCTTCACACTCTCGCCTGCCTGCCGAGCTCCATGGGTCTCAAGGACGCTTCTGGAGGGTTTCAGCTTGGCCTCGGGCTTCGAGGGGCCGGTTTGTGAGAACCTGGGATTGTGAGGACGTAGGACCCCATGGGGATGGGTTCTGCAGTTCCGGGAGTGCGAGGAGTAGGAGTCTGGGGTGTGTGCCGGGAGCCCCACGGGAGCCTGGCATCTCTACCGCATATCCGTGGCTGTAGACAGCTCTGCCTGCTTGGAGCCTGGCCTCCATGGCAGATGACAGGCGCCTGACCTGGGCTGGCCACCTGTGCTGGGGTTTCAGGGTGCTTGTGGGGGGTGCCAGCCCCTCGGGCACTGGGTGTGATGGATCTGCTGGTGCCCACCATCCTGAGGCCACCCCATCCACAGGCCTTCCTGACCAAAGTGTGGTGGGGCCAGCTGTGCGTGGACAACGGGCTGTGGCGGGTCATCCTGTGTATGCTGGCCTTCCCGCTGCTCCTTACGGGCCTCGTCTCCTTCAGGTGCCTGGGTTGGGTGGGGGGTGTGGCTGGACATGGGGATCCCCTCTGCCTGGGAACCCCATGTCTCAAGGTTCTGCCAGGGTCTTGGACTGGTAGATACTTTCGGGCAGGAAGTGGGGGTGGGGGACCTACCGCTGTGCCCCCAGTGCCCACCTTGGGTGGAGCTCTGCCTGCTGCGCCCCCAGCACCCTGCTGTGCCTTGGGCCCTGAGAGTAGGGAGGGTGCAGTGCATGGCGCCCCCTAGTGACGCTGAGCTGCTGGTGCCGAGCCTGCTGAAGCTCGGCTGGGCGTCCTGCTCCCAGCTCGCTACGGAGCCTGGGGTGGGTCCTCTCCGTCAGAAGAAGGAGTCTGTTCCCCGAGTGGCTGAAGACCCAGACCTGGCTCAACCCCACCCTCCTCAGAAGTGTAGGGCGCCAGCTGGATGCAGGAGGGGCTGGACAGAGGTTCTGGTCCCTGCGAGCCCAGGGGCAGATCTAAGGCCCCAGCCCGGGAGGCCATTGGTTGAACCCTTCCTGTAGCTGATAGACCACTTGGTCCCCCCGCCCTTCTCATGCCCTGGCAGCTGGAGACATGGGCCTGAGTGTCCTTGGGAAACTGAGGCACAGGGGAGCAGCCAGGCGCCCTGAAGCAATGCCTGCTTTCCCAGTGTCTTCCAAGGGTGCAGAGCTGCAGCTGCTGCTCCCAGCACCATCTTGGTCAGCACTGACCTGTGTGAAGGACAGTGAGGACAGGTGGTCCCCCTTTGTGGGGCCAGGGCCGGGCGCACCCTGGCCTCGTGTTGAATCTGTGTCCCTGTGGGAGCCATGATGTCCCTGGCCCTGGGTGGGGTGTGAGAGATTGACCTTTGAGTCCCCACGGTGGCAGGCCGCGTGGCTGGGGCCCATAGGACTGCAGGGATGAGGCTCCTCACACAGACCCTCCAGGAGCTGGGCTTGGCCTCGGGCGGCAGCGACCCCTCCCTGAATGCATTCGTCCCGCGTGTCATCTTGGGACGTGGGCTCCACAGGCGGCTGGAGTCTGGCCCCTCACGCGTGTGCTCCTGTGTGTGTCCCCTGTCCACAGGGAGAAGCGGCTGCAGGCCCTGGGTAGCCCAGCTCGCATCCGCGCCTTCTTCAGTGCGCCCGTGGTCATCTTCCACCTGAACATCCTGTCCTACTTCGCCTTCCTCTGCCTCTTTGCCTACGTGCTCATGGTGGACTTCCAACCCACGCCGTCCTGGAGCGAGTGCCTTATCTACCTCTGGCTCTTCTCCCTGGTGTGCGAGGAGACCCGGCAGGTGTGCACCTGGCCCGGAGCTCCTCTGGGAGCGGAAGCCTGGCAGGAGCACACCCCGTCCCTCTGCAAGAGAGTCGGGGAGCCACCCGCCCCACACTTCGCCGTGCACTGAGATCCTTGTTCGATCCCCACAAAGCGGGCGCCCTCACCCTGTGAGCCCCAGAACCCGGGAGGATCCCCATGACCATGTCAGGTTCGGTCATTTGCCAGAGGACTCACAGGCTGGCCAGGAGCAGTGCTGCTCGGCTCCGTAGCTCTGGTGAAAGTCTAGCACGAGACCAGCAGGGGTGGAGCTCCAGGCCTGCCTGGGCCTGCTGAACCCAGGGTGCCCGCTGTGCTTCCCCATGGGGAGCACTGCCGCCAGGGCTGGGCCGGAGTGAGCCCAGAGGGGCATGGCCCCAGCTCCCCGAACTTGCAGACTCTAGAACTGGCTTTCAGAGGTGACCACCTGCCTGCTGAGAGGACCCTGGGGAGGCATCGAGTGTCTGGGACAGAAGCCGAGGCCAGGGCTGTGCCCCTCCTGGGGCCTCTTACTGCTGAGCCCAGCCTCCCCAGGTGACCCTGGAGAAGGAGGCTGTGCCCATATCCTGAGTCTGTCCCTTGGACCCAGGGAAGGGACCGGCTGCCAGATGGTTGGCAGGCCACACAGGGGGTCGTGTGCCCCCTTCTTCAGAGAGGAGGGGCTTCTCCAGCATGCGCACAGACATGAGCACGCATGCACACTGACACACGCACACACGCTCGCACATGCACACTCACACACACACATGCACACACATATGCCCATGCTTCTCTGGCAGGGGTCCCTGGGTCCCAGACAGCACTCACTCGCTGCCCACGCCCTGCTCCAGGCCCCCCCAGTCCTGTGGGGTGGTGGGGCCCCCCTCTCCTGCCCATCTGAGTGCCCTCTGCAGAGGCACCCATGGCGGTGACACAAGTCCCTGTCTCCCCAGTAGCTCTTCTACGACCCCGACGAGTGTGGGCTGACCAAGATGGCGTCCCTGTACTTCAGCGACTTCTGGAACAAGCTGGACGTGGGGGCTATCCTGCTCTTCGTCGTGGGGCTGACGTGCCGGTGAGCGGCTGTGGCAGCCGTCGGGGGCTCAGGCCGAGGCTCTGCTCTGAGCTCCAGGCTGTCCTCTGTCGTTGCCCACTCCTGTTGGCTCTCTTGCTCTCTGCGATGTGGCAGTCTATCTGTGAGGCCATGGTCCACCTGTCCACAGGGCAGTGGGGGCCTGGCCAAGCCTCCTGTGTCCTGCGATGTCCCCAGGGCCTGGCTGTATGGCTTGAGGCCGGGCCTCTGGAGGTTCTGCCCCGGGGTCCCTGGCTTCGGTGTGTTGAGGGCCCCTGGCTGGACGCAGGCCCTGGGCACTGCAGGCCACCTGCCAAGCCAGTCCTGAGCACTGTCCCTGCCCTGCTGGCTGCAGGCTCATCCCGGCAGCACTGTACCCCGGCCGCATCATCCTCTCCCTGGACTTCATCATGTTCTGCCTCCGCCTGATGCACATCTTTACCGTCAGCAAGACTCTGGGGCCCAAGATCATCATCGTGAAGCGCATGGTAAGGGCCGGGGGCCACCTGTGACGGTCCGTGCCTGGTGCCTTCTCCACACCACCTCCTCCGGCTGCCTCCCCTGCTCTCTCTCTGGCCTCTGCTCTGTCTCTAGCGCCTTCCTCCTGGGTGCTCTGGGTGCTCCCCATGCCACGGGGGGCTGTGGCTTCTCCTTTGACTGCCACGCATGGTGATAGAGAGGGACAGTGTAGCCCGGTGCCTCCTTTGCAGATGAAAGACGTCTTCTTCTTCCTGTTCCTCCTGGCGGTGTGGGTGGTGTCCTTCGGGGTGGCCAAGCAGGCCATCCTCATCCACAACGAGAGCCGGGTGGACTGGATCTTCCGCGGGGTCGTCTACCACTCCTACCTCACCATCTTCGGCCAGATCCCGGCCTACATCGATGGTAGGACTGCGGGGACCAGCTGGGATCTGAGAGATGTCCTGGGGTGCCCGGGCTGTGCTCTGCTGAGGCCAGAGGCTGGCGGGGGTGTCCTGGGGCTCTGGGCATCTGCTGGCAGCCCCAGGGTTACAGACACCTGTCCCCGTCCCTCCTCCTGCAGCAGAGACACCTCCTCACCTGCTCACCCAGTGGGGAAAGCGTCGTTTGCAGAGGGATTGTGTGAGATGGCAACCTTGACACGCACTTTCCCTGTGCAAAGCGCACACGCAGTGGCTAATTCTTTTGCATTCACATTCCCCCAAAAGACAGCCCTATTGGTCAACAGCCGTGCCTGTTTTCCTCCCCTCGGCCTAAGCGGCTGCCCATCAACTTCCTATCCCACACAGCTCAGGCGACTTGGACAATGTCATGGGCAGCCCTGCCCCTGGCGTCTCTTGCTGAGGCAGTTTTTGAGGTCCATTCATATTGTGGCATGGTGATGGCGAACCTTTCAGAGCTTTCAGTGATGCAGACAGCTGGCTGCGGCACGCGTGCTGTGGTTTCGCCACCGCTGTTGTTGTGCATCATTCCTTGGACTGCTAAATAACGTTTCATTGTCTAGATGTGCCATGTGCTTATTTACTCCTAAATTGATGAATGTTTGGGTTGTTGCCAGTTTTGCCAGTGAACAGTGTGGCCATGAAGAGTAACTTGTAAATTTTTGTGTGGTTGTATGTTTAACTTTTTGAGGAATTGTGCTCTTTCACAGTATTCTTGACAGCAATGTCTGAGGATTCCAGCGTCTTCCCAGTCTCCCCAACGCTTGTTGATTTTTAAAATTGTAGCTGTGCTAGTGAGTGGGAAGTGGGTCTCACTGCAGATTTGATTAGCATGTATCTCCAATGATTTGGTCAGTTGGACATCTCATGTGCTTTTTGGGGTCATTTCTGTGTCTTTTTCTGAAAAAATCTTTTCTTCCCCTTAGTCCATTTTCCCTTGTTTTTTATTATTGAGTTGTAAGGGTTCTTTATGTAAAAAAATACCAGACCTTTATCATATAGAGATGATTTGCAAATACCTTCTGTTATTACATAAGCTGTCTTCATAAAAAGACATTTTCTTCAAAGACCAAAGTTTTTAATTTTGATGAAGTGCAACATATTGATCTTTTAAAAAATCATTGGGATTTTGGGTATCTTACCTGTGAACCGTTGCCTCACCAAGGCCACACAGGTTGATGGCTATGTTTTGTTCTAAAAGTTTTACAATGTTAGCTTTTTCTTTTTGGCCTTTGACGCATTTACATGATTTTTGCACATGGTGTGAGGTAAGGATCGTTTTGTTTTGCATGTGGATATCCAGTTGTCCCAGCATTATTTGTTGACAAGACTGGTCTTTCTCCTCAGAAAGGTCCTGGCCTGCCTTTTGAAAGTCAGTTAAGCATTCACATCAGAGTTTGTGCCTGGCCTCTCAGTCCTACTGCTGTCCTCACACTGATGCCTCATTGCTGTGGTTTCTGTAGCTTTTTACTAGGCTTTGAAATTGAGAAGGGTGAGTCCTACACTGAGTTCTTTTTCCCAGGTTGCTTTGGCTTCTGGACTCCATTGGTTCACATGTATTTTTGGCTCAACTTATGTCAAAAAGGCATCAGGGCATCTTCTCACTTATTTAGATCTTTCATTCACCGCAACCATGTTCTGTAGTTTTTAGTGTATAAATCTCTAACTTTTGTTAAATTTACTCCCAAGTATTTCATTCTTTTTTTATGCTACTGTTAATTTTTTCTTTTATAATCCTTTCCCACCAAACGAGCTCCCCAGGGTTGGGATCCCAGGCCTCGGATGGCGGTGGCCTTGGGAAGTGCCCAGGTGGGAGGGCTGGGTCCTGGTGGGCTCTGGGCTTCCCTGGTAGCTGTGGGACCTGGAGGTTGTCTGGGGTGGATGGAGCTTCCTGTTGGACTTTGTCACCGGGTGCGCAGGCATCCAGGCCTGTGGGGCTCCTTGGTGGTGCCTGGGTAGCCGAGGTCCCTTCTGGCCAGCGCCCTCATGGCTGCGTTGTCACCTTGGCTCTCCCACCCCACTCCCAACTCCAGGCGTGAATTTTGACCTGGCACACTGCAGCCCCAATGGCACGGACCCCTACAAGCCCAAGTGCCCGGAGAGCGATGTGACGCAGCAGATGCCGGCCTTCCCCGACTGGCTCACGGTCACCCTGCTCTGCCTGTACCTGCTCTTCACCAACATCCTGCTGCTCAACCTCCTCATCGCCATGTTCAAGTGAGCGTCTGGGCGTGGCTGGCCTGCGTGTGGGGTCCCCAGAGGGCCCTGTGGACGTGGCCTTCAGCAGGCTCCCCGGGGGCCAGTCCCCTGGAGGCGCCGCCTAACATCCTGGGGAGGCCATGTTCAGCCTCTCCTCCCTGGTCACTGCCTGCCCACCCGTGTCCCTGCCCCTGGGACCCACGGTGCTGTCCGCCCCACTGAGCCTCTGTGGGCTGCTGGCATTGGCTGCGTCCTGTGTGAGGAGCTGCAGGGGTGCTTGTCCCTCTGCCCAGGAGTGAGCTGTGGCTCTGGCTGCTCGGGGACCCCCCCAGCACCCCTCCGAGGGCTCTGCCTGTGTCCCACCCCTGACGCATTTCTGTGCCTGATGCCCACCTCTGAGTATGCTGAGCTGAGACTTCTTTGGGGCCCGTTTTTCTGGAGTTCTGGTCCAGCTCTGGACAACTGTGCCTGCTTCCCCACCGTGAGGGGCTTGTGTGTCAACACAGGGTTTGTACATGCGCACCTTGTCACTCTCTTTCTTGCTGGGACAACATACTTGAAATCCACAGCTTACGAGAGGACAGATTTACCTTGGCTTACAGCGAGTAGGAGTTTTAGTCCATAGGTGACTGGCTGCAAGGCTGCAGTGTGGCAGAGGGGCCTGGCAGAGAGGCCTGGCGGAGGAGAGCTGCTCACTGCATGTCCAACGGGAAGCAGAGAGAGAAGGGAGGATCTGGGGAGGGAGAGGAACCCTTCCAGGCCACGCCCCCTGTGACCACCACTTCTGAGCAGGCCCTGCCTCCTAACAGGAAGTCAGCTGTGAGCCCCATGATCGGATCACCTCCCAACTGCCCCCTCTACGTGTGCGTGAGGCTCTGGGGGGTATTGTTGTTGTAAACCACAACAATGAGCGTCTGCTTGTAGGTGGCATCCAGAGGAGGCCCTCAGAGCAGACGTGCTTTGTCCCCTTACGGGAATCAGTATCCCCCACACGTCCACATCCTAACATGGAGAACCTGTGGACATGGGGCCTGAGTGGGAGAGGTCCTGAATGGCCGGGTGGTCCAGCACCAGCAGGGGCATTCCCATGAGTGGGAGGTGGGAGGTCTGATCCGAGACCAGAGTCTGGGGACACGGTGTCACAGCCAAGGGACCCGATCATCCCCAAGCCTCCAGGGGGAACGGCCCTGTGACACTTTGGTGTCAGCCCAGTGCTGACTCCCAGAATCCGGAGAGAACAAACCTGATTCTTTTAGGTTTGTGGTGATTTGTGAGAGCAGAAAACAAATACAGTAGCTACTCTGGAAATGCCTAGGTTTCCTTTAAATCTTTGGTATTTTGAAACATTCTGTCTTGTTAGAACTCTGAAGTTGTGCTAGTGGTCTGTCCTGCAGGCCAGTGCACACATTGTCTTCTTGGGCCTACAGACATCACGAAAGTGTGTAGGTCTCCCGATAGCCCTGCGGGCCCAGGCTCTGGAGGCCCTGCTACACTTCCGTAGGTGACTATTTTTGTTTGTTTGTTTTTGTTTTTGGGGAGGTGGGGTTTTTGAGATGGCATTTCACCATCTGTTTCAGGCTGGCCTTGAACTCACTGTGTGGCCCAGGCTGGCAGAACTTGTGGTGATCCTCCTGCCTCAGCCTCCCAAGTGCTGAGATAACAGGTCTTCCATAGGTTATACACTTGGACTGAAGAGAACTCTGAGGTCCTAAATAAAGCAAGAGGAAGGAGCAGGAGGAGCCAGGGAAGCAGGAGACCGTGAACAAAGACCCTGGCACTGGGGCTGGGACCTGGCAGCCCCTGCTCTTGTGCCCACGGTAGCCCTATAATTCAGAGAATCCTTCAAGCCCTCACCCTCCAGCCTCTGCAGATGGATTCCAGCCTTTGAAAATCCTCCTGTGCTGGTCTGGCCAGGTTCCGGCTTTCCCTCCTACGTACAGAGCGCTGGGGTGGCCCTTTTGCCTGAATGTGCTCTGATTGGAGCCTGCACTCTAGAGTTGGGATCTAGTTGCCAGGCCTGATGGAGTGACCCTGTCCCCAGGCAGGGAAATTGAGTGGGGCTATGTGACCCTGCCACCCACCTCCCTTGCTCTGCCAAGGCCCACCCACCTTGCACACCCGTGCTCCTGGGAATTGACAGACGCACTTGTCTGCCAGCTCACGCCCCGGTGCTGAGCCCTGCACCAGTGTCATCTCGAGGCTGCTGGAGCCCACGTGACTTCCGCTTCCTTCCCTTCGCTCCCCTCCTGGTGCTGGGAATCTGGGAGCTTGCTGGTCTCCTCTGAGTCTGGAGCCGACCTCTTGGGCAGCTGCTTCTGCAGTCTTGGGGGTCCCCAGTCCTGGACCACACACCCGCCGATGCCTGCATCCCTCTGCTCCCACAGCTACACGTTCCAGCAAGTGCAGGAGCACACGGACCAGATCTGGAAGTTCCAGCGCCATGACCTGATCGAGGAGTACCACAGCCGGCCGCCTGCGCCACCCCCGCTCATCCTGCTCAGCCACCTGCAGCTGCTGGTCAAGAGGGTGGTGCTCAAGACCCCTGCCAAGAGGCACACGCAGCTCAGTGAGTTGCCCCTGCCCCCATGTCCCCGGGGCGCTCTCCTGGTCAGCTCAGGGTGCAGACAGGGACCCCGGGGCTGGTGCACAGCTCCTTCTAGAACCCTGGTGACCATGAAGGCTGCTGCACTCCCTCGGGGCCTGGGGGTGTCAGGTAGAGTTCAGGCCCCTCTGTTGCCCGACAGAGAACAAGCTGGAGAAGAACGAGGAGACAGCCCTGCTGTCCTGGGAGATCTACCTGAAGGAGAACTACCTGCACAACCAGCAGTACCAGCACCACCAGCAGCCGGAGCAGAGGATCCAGGACATCAGTGAGAAGTGCGCGGGCTGGGCCCCTGCATCACACGGGCACTGAGAGTGCAGGCCTCACGGGGCCCAGAGCCTACCCAACATGCCCCCAGGTCTGGCTCACCAGCGTAGGGGAGAGAAGGAGGCTGGACCATAAGCTAGCATGTCAGGGTCCTCTCTATGGTCACTGGTGTCATTACTGTGGCCCCCAGGCTTGTGTTCAGCAGCTGACTCCAGGCCCCCCAGGGTCCTAGGAAGGCCGGGCCTGCAGATGCAGGAGGGGCAGAGGCTGGGAGGGAGGCTTGGGAGCCAGAGGAGTGTGGATGCCTGCAGGAGAGACCACGGAGGGTGCACACACGGGGTGCTCAGGCACGGAGGGTTCTGTCGGTGATGGAGAGGGTCATGATGATGATGATGAGGGGAGATGATGATGATGATGGTGGTGGCAGTGGTGGTATGATGGGTGTGGTGACGGTGGTGGTGGTGATGATGGTGATGGTGGTGGAGATGATGGTGATGATAATGGTGGTAATAATGGGGGTGGTGGTGATGGTGGTGATGGTGATGATGATGGGATTGCTGTTGGTGACGGTAGTGATGGTTTGGGCCTGGCAGACGCTCATCAGGTGTGTAGAGTTCTGGAGCTCCAGCTGGTCCTCAGCCTGACAGGACTGCAGGAGGCTGGGTGTGTGGTCTCAGCCTGCTTTTCCCTCATGTTCCACCCTGGCCTTCCAGTGAAAGAGGATATGCTGGGCTCAGCGCCCCACCTGGCTATCTTCTCTCACCAGCTGTGGCCAAGAATACCTTGCTTGGTGGCCTTAGCTGATGTCCTGTGATGGTCATGCCCAGGGCCCAGATGCTGGGAAGCGGTGCCCAGGGTATTAGGATGCCCCAACACAGAGCTCTGGAGCTGGTGTCTGGCAGTTGAGGAGGTGGCCAGTGGGAGATGCTGAGGAGCTGGGCCCTAGAGGCCCAGCACTTTGCCTGCATCCTCTTCCTTACTTTCTGGCAGCAGAAACTGTCGTTTATTCATCTTACGTGGGGAAAAGGCCCTAGAAAGTGGGAGAGTTTGGTGGCCAGGTGTCCGTGCTGGCACTTAGTGCAGCCTGGATTTATTTGGATGCTGGCCCCAGCTCCGCAGTGTGTCTGCTTCCACAAACACACTGACAAGCAGCTGTCCCTCTTGCCTCCTGAGACCGTTCCTATAGGATGTGTTGTAGCTGGCTCGGAACCACAGTGACATTTTAAAAGCTCCTGGTTATGTGTTTAGGAATCTTTAACAAAAATCGATGTGCTGCAGTCAATAAGATATTGCAAAACACAGGGCAACAGGAAACGATGAAATTACTTGGTGGCTCTTACAAAGGTCCTCAGCCCAGGCCATCTCCTCCGGCTGGATCCAGTGAGGGGTCCGAGGTCTAGGGAGGTGCCCTGGCGTGTGGCATGCCAGGTCCTCGAAGCGTGGTGGCTGAGCCAGGTTGACTAGCTCTCTGGTGCACCGTCCACAAATCAAGGCAGCTGTCATCTCATCGTGACTGAGTCACAGGGGCCTCCAGAGATTGCAGTATTGTCCTGGAATATTCTCAAGGCAGGGGCCAGGGAAGTGGCTTTTGTGGGATTGAGCAATAGTTTGTGTGGGCAAAAGTAAACCCGCCGGCCCTCAATGCGGTCGCGCTCCACAGCTCCCTTCAGTTGGCTGTTTCAAAGTGGGCCATGTCCCCAGGGACGCTCACTGGGTATGAAAATGGTTGCTTTCTTTATTACAAATGAACGTGACTGCATTTGGCAAGAGAAAGTAAGGGAACCCCTGGGTGAAATCAGACTAACTGTGGAAAGGTGTTGGCCTTGGACTTATTTTAACTACAAACACAGCTGGCCAAGGTAGATGGAAGCTCATGTTTTGTATTTTTTTAAATTTGATTTTGTTTTTTTTGTACCAGGAATCAGACTTAGGACCTTGTACTTGCCATGCAGGCGCTTATGCTGCTGAACTATAACCCTGGCCCTTTTTTTTTGGTCTTTTGAGACAGGGTCTTAGTCTATAGTCCAGGCTGGCCTTGAATTTGTGGAGATGCATCTGCGTCAGCCTCCTGAGTGCTGGGATTTGAGGCGTGCATGACCACATTGGACTCAAAATTTATATAATTTAGCAAAATAAGAGAAAAAACAAATTTTTACCCCAAACCAACCCAGCTGTTCCCGGAAGCTGCTTTGTCCTCTGTGATTTGAGGGTCAGATCGTGTCGTGCGGCCCAGCACTGTGTGGGCAGGCGTGGTGAGCCAGCTCAGGTGTGTCTCTCCCCCGGACACCTTCTTGCAGGCTGTCACCGGGCCCTGGGAGCCTGAGCTGTCCTCTGCTGTGACATCTTTCCTTTTGGGGACACCAGGTGGTTTCATTCTATTGCACATTCATCTTCTGGGTTAAGAGGAAGGTGTGACATGCAACCAATGCAGAGCTTGGGCTGCTGGATCTGGGGGGGCCATCTGCAAGCAGGCGCCCTGTCCCTAAGTATCCCAGGGCCCCCAAAGTCTGATGCCTCTGCCTTAGCCGCGTGCTCTTCCAGGGTGGACAGCATGGTGGACCTGCTGGACTTGGACCGTGTAAAGAGGTCGGGCCCCATGGAGCAGAGGCTGGCGTCCTTGGAGGAGCAGGTGGGTGGGGAGGGCCACCTGGGAAGGGAGGGAGCAGAGGAGGCGGGGAGTTGAGAAGAGGCACTTCCTGCATTCCCCCCACCCCGCCCCCTTCTGACCTGTCTGGGAAGACCTCAGACCAGTGCCTCACTGCTCCAGGAAGCCCTGGCAGCCAGGGGAGGGGAGGAGGAGCCTCAGGCTGAGCAGAGATTGCTCGAGGTTCTCTGTGGCGGGG
The DNA here is from genome assembly GCA_004365215.1 of Cuniculus paca. NCBI lineage: Eukaryota > Metazoa > Chordata > Mammalia > Rodentia > Cuniculidae > Cuniculus > Cuniculus paca. Next base: position 39,773 of record RJWT010001723.1, read on the forward strand.
GAGGGCAGGGAGCAGGTGCACAGATGTGGGGCTCGGGCACAGCCTCAAGGCTTGAGTGCTCCAGAGCTGCCATGCAGGGGGATGTGGGCCAAGAGGAGCCAGGGCGTCCTGAGATGACAAGGCCCATGGCCTGGCCTGATCCAGCTGCTGGTTGCAGGCGTCTTGGAGCTCCCGTGCCTACAGAACTGACTCTCACAGCTTGGAAGGCTGGAAGCCCAAAGTCAGGTCTTCCCAGATCTGCCCTGAGTGGACGTCAGCAGAGCCCGCACATGTTCTTGTCTTTGCCATAGAGAGGCACAGTCACCCTGTCCACTGGCTCCCTTGATGCGGACCACTTTTTGGCCTTGCCCATTCTGGATTGGCTACTTTTTCTTTGTTGCTGAGACAAACACCTGACACCAAAATGAAGCAAGGAAAGGTTTATTTAGCTCACAGTTTCTGGAGATTTCAGTCCATAATCAGCCAGCTCCAAGGCAGGGTGGCATGGCACTGGGGCAACACTTCAAGGCAGCAGCCAGAGCAAAAAAGGGGAAACAAGCCTCTTCTCTACCCTTAAATTGTACACAGGCCATATACCGCCCCCCACCTTCAGGGTGGGTGTAACACTCACAAAATGTCCTTGCCCTCCTTTGCACAGGATGAGGATATTTACAAAGTAAGAGCCCTGGCTCCCTGCTGAGTCTCTCAGCTAAACTTTTAAATTGCTCAAGTTGGCACAATGTATCAACCATAAGAGGCACCTACTGACCAGGCCAGAGAATGGTGCTTCCCACAGGTTCCTTGCTGCCCACTGCAGCCTGGACACCGGGGTGAGCCTGCCCTGAGCTTACCTCTGCAGTGTCTCCTGCAGCCAGGCCTGCGCTGGTGAGGTGTCCACCATCGGTGAGGTCCTGCCTCTTGGGCACTCCTGTGGGTCTGCGCCTTGTGACCCCCGAGACAGGTGCAGCAGCCTGAGCTGTGTCTTCCTGAGCTGTGTCAGCCCCAGATGCCCCTGACACCTCAGCACCGCGGTCCCCAGGGGAGTTCCATGGGGAGGGGCGCGAAGATGTCTCTTCCTTTCATGGTGCCCCTCACGGGGACTTAGGTTGCCCTCGAGTGTCCAGTGACCATTGTGACCATGGATAGACGATATTCTCGGGTGCTGCTGGGGTCAGCAGCGCCCTGGGACGTCAGGGGGCTGTAAGCCCTCTGCAGTGTCGAGGTGCTTTGGTGGCTGCCTGGGGAGCAGGGAGCTGGGGAGAGGCTTGGTTTTGTTTTTCAGAGGGTACAGAACGCGGAAGGCAGAGTGTGGCATCCAGGAGGAGCTGGGTCACCTGGGAGTGAGGTCCTGAGCCCCACTGGTGGCAGGCCTCATGGGGTGCAGGTGCCAACACACCTTTCTTGGGTCGTACCTTCCAGATGGCCCAGGTGGCCAGGTCTTTGCACTGGATCGTGAGGACCCTGAAGGACAGTGGCTTTGGCTCTGCAGCAGGCATGCCTGGCCTGGGTGAGTGGGGCTCTCTGACCAGCAGCTGGTACCCACTGACCTATGTGGCTCTGAGCCCTTGTGGGCTAGAGGAGAGGCAGCTGTGGGGCCCTGGTGCAAAGATGGTGCGCCAGGCCTCTGCCTGTCCTGACTTCACCAGGCTACTGGACCCCCGTGGGCAGCCTGACCCACCATCCTTGGCCTTCTGCATGACAGGGTGGTATGGGTAGCAGGGTGGTGTGGGCAGCTCTAGGTGTCTGAGACCACTGAGTGACTCAGTGACAGAAAGCGAAATCCATTTCCCTAAATTTGCAGACAGCTAGGAAGTGGACATGAGTAGTCTTCCTTGGGTGTGGCTACCCCCAAAAGCAAATTTGCCCACACTAATTGGTCAGCCTTTCCTTGAGGCCTGTGGGGTCAGCCAGTTACCGAGATCCCACCGAGGGGAATTGCCCCTCCTGTCGCTGTGCCCCCAGAGCCTGGACCCGGAAGGGTTTGGATGCCAGGTGGATAGAGAGCCTGGGCTTGGGCTCCACGTTGTGCCGCAGCCATGTGTGCTGTTCGCAGCACCCCCGAAGGCCCCTGACGAGCCGGATGCCGAGTTGGCTGGCAGGAGGAAGGAGGAGGAGCCTGGCGATGGCTACCACGTGAACGCCCGGCACCTTCTGTACCCCAGCTGCCCCGTGACCCGGTTCCCCGTGCCCAATGAGAAGGTGCCGTGGGAGGTGAGTGCCCGCCCAGCCGGGCCCTGAGCTCTGGGAAGGGGAGAGAGGCCCTGGCTGCCTCCGTGGCTCCTGCCCGCAGCAGCCTCATGGGGCTGAGTGCTGTGCCGGCCTTGTTTGACTGATAGGGAAACTGAGCCTCACTGCTCGAGGCACAGAGGGGGCCTTGCGGGGGCCTCTGTGGCTTGTATCTGCCCAGTCGTTCTGGCCCTGTCACCGGCTGCCACCCCCTTGTCCCAGACCCTGTGCCTTGGGAGCAGTAGCTGCCCCTTCTGCAAGTGCCAGGCTTGGGGGATGGGAGCCCCTTTGTGGGCTTAACTGGGCTCCGGGCTGCCCTGCACCCTTGGGTGCTTTGGTTCCTGGTGGCTGTGGCCTTGGCTGGGAGCCTCCTCAGCCACTTGGGGTGCTGGCCGAGCTCTGCCTTGGGGACAACCTGAGGACAGCCACCCTATGGTGCAGACAGAGTTCCTGATCTACGAGCCTCCTTTCTACACGGCGGAGAGGAAGGATGCAGCCCTTGTGGACCCCGTGGGAGAGTGAGTGTCCCCCAGGACCCTGGCTCCTCCTCAGAGGGACCCCAGGGACACCTCCCCAACCAGAACAGACCTGGAAACCTCCTGCCTCCACAGAGGCTGTGGGATGCAGCCTCCTGCCTTGAGCACAGCCTCCCCACGGCCCGGCTCCACCTGGGAGCCAAGTCCTGGGTCCCTGCCTCCCTCTCACGGGGACGTGTCCTTCTGCTGTGCTCCCAGCGCCCCCGAGCCTCTGGCTAAGATCCGGTACAATGCCCTGGACGGACCAGTGGACCGCCGCAGCTTCCATGGAGTCTACGTGGTCCAGGACGGGCTCCCGATGTGAGTGCCGCACCTGTGGGGTGTTCTTGGGGCCCGTGCCCTCCCTCTTAGCATGATGGGCGATTTTCTGTAAAAACAGACTGAGCACAGAAGGAAAGCATCACCTTGAGGTGCTTCCTAGCGCCTTGCTGGAGCTGCCCTTGGCGCTGCCCCTGAGCAGTTGGTGGGGAGGCCCCGAATGTCCCCTGCCTCGGAGGCGGCCTCTAGGGACTGGGGTTCCTGGGTGGTAGAGTGGGGACACTGGTGTCACAGGGTGGAATGGACATGATCTTGCTTGGTGCCTGAGATGGGGCTTCACCCTGCGGTGTGGGAGAAAGAACGCAGGGTGCAGGGCCAGGCGACCCGTGTGCCAGCCTGGGGCCCGGGGACAGGCTGTCTCTCTGCCGTGGCAGGGGCCATCAGAGGGAGGTTGCTAGGATGTGGGAGGTGGGGAGCATCATGGAGAAGGGGAGAGAGGCCAACTAGGAGGGGGAGCAGTTGGCTCTTTGGAGAACATTCTGGAGCAGGAGGTGGGGACGGGACAGATCCCATGGCCTGGTGTCCTGCTCTGGAGACGGGCATGCAGGGTGGGGCATGGTGGTGCCACAGATGGCATGTCTGGGGGTGGCGGGAAGTGCAGCTAGGAGGACGCAGGGGACATCCTGCCCAGGGGATGGCGCCAATGGCCGTGTGGAAATGGGCGGGGCTGGCAGGCAGGTGACTTTGCTCACGTCCAGGCTGTGCTTTCGTCCACTTCCCAGGCCTGTCTTCCGTCAAATCATTGTCCTGGGCCAGCGTGTTGCTGATAGCCCAGTGCCCCAGGCTGAGAAAGTTGTAAAGATAGGGGGCTTATTTTGGCTCATGCTTCAGACCCAAAGTCAAGAGCCTGCGTCTGCCCACGCCTTCCTGCTGGTGGTGTCACATGGCAGGAGAGGGCAAAGGGGCCCTGGCCAGGCTGGCTGATAGCAGCCTCTCCCACTCGCGCACTGGTCAGTCCCACTGTGCACTGTCTCTCTTTGAGGTCTGGTCCTGACTCTAAATATCTCGAAATGTGATTAGATTTTGAGATACTCATCTGTGCTCTTGTAATATGTTTTAGAATCAATGTTTTCACTTGAGGCTTCAGTGCAACTGGAGGTTAAGGTGTGAGGAGGGATAGTGTCTGAGTTAGCTTTTTGTCACTGTAAAAATTCTGGGACAGTGGGTTCACAAAGAGGGAAGGTTGATTTTGGCTCATAGTTGAAAAGGGTTCAGTCCGTGGTGTTCGGTCCTGCTTCTTTGGCCCCTGCGGGGAAGCAGTCATGGGGGGAGGGTGTGCGTGGTGGAAGAGGAAAGGCTAGGGCTCCTCAAAGGCCCGCAGGGACCCCAAGACCTGCACCAGGCCCCATCAAGGCCCTACCATTCCTGGCCGATGGGGAGGGAGAGTGAGTCTCTCCAAAGCCCCTGCCTCTGAGCCAGGGGAAAGCACATGGAAGGTGAGGACGGTGGCTGGGACACAGGGGCCAGCAGGCCCAGTGACCACTGTGCTGCAAACAGGGAGGGCACAGATGAGGCAGAAAGGCCTTCGGGGGAAGGAACAGTGGGAACAGACCTGAAGTTGTGGGAGACTATAGTGCTGGTGCCACCTCCTAGGGTCACCTGTGAGATGGCTTCTGTGCCAGGCCTGGAGAGCCCAGCAGGCTGGAGCAGAGAAGTGGGCACAGGGGAGACAGAGGGCAAAGGGGCCCCTGGGATGTCCAGGAGGCAGGCCTGGAAAGCACAGGAAGCTGAGGGACAGGCTGCTGGAGCACTGAGCCCTGAGCCCCTGTGCTGACCCTTTAGCCCCAGACAGTCTCTCCTCTGCAGGGGAGGGGATGGCCATAGTGGTGCCAGACTCTGCTCCCAGGGAGACCTCTCCCCTTGCCGAGTGACTCCAATAACCAGGAGCCCTGGCCTCAGCCTCCTTGAGAGAGGAGCCCCTCTCCCCTGGTAGGAGCCTGGAGTCCCCAGTGTGGGTGGCAGCTGAGCCAAGCCCTCTCCACCCCAGGAACCCCATGGGCCGCACAGGGCTGCGTGGACGCGGGAGCCTCAGTTGCTTTGGACCCAACCACATGCTGCACCCAGTGATCACCCGGTGAGTACCTGGGGGATACGGTCACCCCCACACCACCTGGGGCGCTTCCCAGGCTCTCGGTGTGCTCTGCGGGCCAGAGGACAGCCATGGTACTGGGTGCTCAGGACCTGTCAGGAGTAAGTGGGGGTCAGGGTCTGTGTTGTCTAGGGACACCCCAAAACCAGGCAGGGATGACCCTGTTCCCCTGGAGCCTGCTCCTGTTTCCTGAGGACCCCAAGAGGCCCACTGGGAGGCAGGCAGCCACCAAGGTGGGGCTCACTACCAACAAGAAATAGTAAGAAAATGAAAATGCAAACCCAAGGTCTGCTGACGTTTGTATCAGGGAACTGTCCTGCCGGGACATACACGCGTGCACACACGCGCACTCCACAGCCGCAGACTTGAGCACACGTCCATACGGGTGCTCACACTCCTTGGGCTTTTATTTCATATCAGCACATGTCTGCAGTACACAGTATCTGCATTGTGCCTGGGGAGTAGGACTTGTGCTTAGTGCATTTTAATTCTTTTTATTCTCCTTCTCATCCCCTTTCCCCCTCCCTCCGTCTCTGGATCCCCTTCCCATTTGCAAAAGACCTATGACCCTGGTTCCTACTGTCTATCTTTTATTTTGATCAGTGGGTAAAGAAAACTGCTATCGGGCTGGGGATTTAGCTCAGTGGCTCAAGTGCTTTCCTGGTAAACGTGAGGTCATGAGTTCGATCCCCAGTACAAAAAAAAAAAAAAACAAAAACCTGCTATTCATGAGAGTCCTACTCTGCCATAAAGAAGGATGAATTC
>RJWT010001724.1:18214-39360 GCA_004365215.1 Cuniculus paca
ATTAATTTTTTTTTTGGCTTTACTCAATATTCTGTTTTGATTGGTTTTATTCTGTTTTGTTTTGGTCTGATTTTGCTATGTCTGATGGAATGGACAACTACTGTGAAGATAACAAGATATACTATGGTAGCCATTGTTGTTTTTCTATTATTCTGCTTTGATGTTCTGTACAAATTACACTGCTGTGCTTTGATTGGATTTAATTATCTTCAAAATAAAAAAAATTGAAGAAAAGAGCAAAGAATTTGATCTTTTTCAAAGATATCTAAAAGGCCAATAAGCAATACAAAAACACTCACAGTTAGTTATTAGAAAAATGCTAATGAAAAATTACAATATGATACCACTTTATATGTAATTTTTTAAATGACTATAATTTAAACACAGAAAATATTTGGGATGATAAGTTACAACCCTCACACATTTATGATAGGAATGTGAAATTATGTAGCCACTTTGAGTTCCTCAAAAAGTTACCAATAAAATACCAGATAACCCAACAATTCTTAGACCTTCCTATTTCTACCTTCACCCAAGAGAAATAAAAACATGTCCACACAAAAATTATAGATGAATGTTTCTATCAGCATTTATTATAATAGCTAAAATGCAGAAACAACTCAAATGTCATTCAAGTGTTGCACTGTTAAATAAAATGTGGTCTATCTATACAATGAATTGATATTCATAAAAATAAATGAAACACTGACCTATGTTACAATACAGTTAAACTTTCTTCTAAGTGAAAGAAATGAGACCCAAAAGGCCACATATTACATGGTTCTATTTATGTGAAATGCCCAGAGTAGACAAATCTACAGAAACTGAAAGAAGATTCGTGGTTGCCAGCAAATGGAGCAAAGGGGAATAGAAAATGCTAACAAGTACAAATATTTGTTGGAGGTAATGAAAATAATCTGAAATTAAATATTTGTGATAATTACACAACTCTGAGTATAGTAGAAAAAAGTCTCTGAGTTGTACACTTTGAAAGGGGAGATAATACGGTACATGACATTATATATTAACAGAGGTATTACTGAAAAGCTAAAATGATGCATAAAATGACCTCATAGCTAAGTGAACATTTTAAGTTGAATTTCTCTCAGTGAATAACCTTTGAATGGCAATTAAAAATACATACACACATTTAACAAAAAGTAACAGGTATATCTGATTCCAAATCTTGATAGCCTATTCGTCAGATCACTGGAAAAACTGAATCAACCTTCAAGATCATTTGATTTTTGAAGGAACCTTTAAGGTCATTATTCAAACCACCCTTCACCTCTACATTTGCAATGAGAAAGCTAAAAGTTTCCAGATAAAATGAGTTTTTCAAAATCACCATTATATATTCAGACTGCAGTCAATCTAAGTTTTCCTCCATAACATCATGATATTTGAGTAAAAGTAATGTCAACACATGCTGGGTTCCTCTCTGCATGGTACCTAATGCTTTCTACACAAGTGTAGTGTACTTTCCCTATGCTGTCCTGTTTCTGAAAGTTCAACTCAAAAGTGCCTCAGAGAACCACCTCTACACCTCCACGATCAAGGAGGTTCTTCCTCTCCTAGAAGACAGGACTTTTGCAATACCCTTCACTCTGCTCCTGACCAGGACAACCCATTCCCGTTGCCCCACATTTGTCCTTACCTTTCCCCTATTTCCTTATCACTAGTGACGGAGTGACCCAGTCAGGTGCCTCAAACCACCTTCTTCCTCAATCACGGAGATCACAGGAACCTCTTCCTCTTGCCCTTCTCAAACCTAGCAAATATCGTCCCCTCCAGGAGAAGCCCTTTCTCATTGCCCAGCTAATTGGCTAGAGGGACATTGCCACCACCTTACAGAATCTCCATGGCAGTAGAGAAAACATGTGTCCAGACAGGAAAACTGAACGTAACTTCCCTACAGCAACAAAACAGTGCACACACCGCAGGTCCTGGAGTGTAGGATATACTTAAGTAGGCTCTTGTAGCAGTCCTCCTAACAACTATAAAGAATGTGTACAGTAGGAAAGAAATGCAAACTATATAGGCTGCTTTCATAACTTAGCTATTATGAATTATGCTACTATGTGTGCATACAGCACTATAACTCTTTTGAAAACGTAAAAAAAATGTGGTATATATACACAATGGAGTATAACTTAGCCATAAAAAAGGATACATTTGAGTCATTTGTAGGCAAATAAATGGATCTAGAGACCATAATAATAAGTAAAATTAACTAGACATGGGTTAAATATCATGTTTTCTCTAATATGAGACATTCAAAATATAAATAATTTAAAGGAGAGATAGTAGAAAACAGGGAAATGGACTCTGAGGAGATAAGAAAAGGATCTAGGGAAAAGAGAGGGGAGGCCAGAGGGAAGAAGATTAAGAAAGATCAAGATGCTACATGTATATACACCAATTCCCTAAGATGAATGTAATTATTGTATGTTGCAAACATACAGTAATGAAAATAGCAGCTACCAGTAAAATGCAGGAAAAGAAAGTACCAACATGGTTATCACTGCTGTTTTGGAGTTTTTTTTATTGTACACAAGTTGAGTACCCCTTAACTGAAATGCTTGGTGCCTGAAATGTTTTGGGCTTCAGATATTTCTGACTTAGGAATATTTGCATATACATAATAGATATCTTGTGTATCTTCTGAAAGAAGATTCATGGTTGCCAGCAGACTAAAGTCTAAACACGAAATTCATTTATGTTTCATACAGCACCAAGTCTGAATATTGTTTTATACAATTAAAAAAAAAAAAAGAAATACAAACTCTATCCCTACTTCTAAACAACCAGCCTGTGAACAGCACCATTCTTCTGTTCTTCAAAGACTTTTTGTGCCTGGCCTTATTTCTCATGTTGTTGCTGTACTTACTCAAATTCTGCAGTTTTACAGAAAACCTGAGTACACGGTTCTGAAAAGTTAGCTTCTGTGACCTGGGATCTTGGCTAGAAAGAGCCACCACAGCACAAGAGGAAGACGCAGCCGGGGGTTTTTCTGAGGGTGTGGCAACAGCAATGAGTCATGCTACTTCCTTATTCTAAACCCTTTCCACTATTAGGGTGGAGAAAGCTCACAGTCAGCCTTGGGGAAGTGAACTGTTTTTAGACGGCACCCCGAGTTTAGTGATTGCTTTTTGTTTTCCTTTTGCAACAATGCAAAGCAAGGAAATACAAATGCACAGCAAGATAGTGAGAGCTTACAACCGTAAATATGATACGTCAGGGATCAGAAAATTATACCCTAAAGTGTGGTGCTTTTGAATGCTAGGTATTTGAGCTAAAAGATATTGAAAGATCTCAGAAGCTGCCTCAGACCAAGCAAGAATTTGCTGATCACTTTTTACCCTCATCCTCTTGCCCTTAATTCTTACCTGAAGCAAGTCATAGGGACTAGAATTCCTTTTCCCCAAGGCAAATCATATAACTATAAAACATTATTCTATCTTTCCACCACCTCTCTGTGTAGGTCCTGGCCATAAAGAAATTATGTGATCTACCTTATCAGTAGCTCATTAGACCTTCATTCCAGAAGGACTGCTGCTCACACAGGAGGAAGGAAAGGTACACAGAGAGCCCAAGAAGAATCCTAACAACCCCTATTCCGTCTATTAAGTGACAACTTTTTGCCCAGTTACATTTCAACACAGTTGTCCATTTTTCATCAAATCTAAGCGTAAAAGTAACAGTTTTCCTTGAGTCTTTGGGTCTGCATTCTGAAGGCTCTCATGTCACATAAAATTTGGATTAAATTAATTTGTTATGTTTTACCCTGTTGATCTGTCTCTTATTGTAGGAGCGTCAGTCCCCTATAGAGAAAACAAGAAAGGGTCACCTATAAAACAAATGTAATATTTGCTAAAATTGGTTCCTTAGCATATCCAAATAAACAAAGTCAAACTCAGAATAGGCCCTTCTTTTTGTGTAGTCAGATAGTGACTCTTAAAGCATACAAAGCAGGAAAAACAACACAGGCAAAGAAGAAGAAAAGAGCAAGATGAATGCAAAGAACAGAGTATGGAATTAAATATCGGCAATTGTATAAAGCCATCCGTAACTTAAAATTGAGGGAAAAGAAGTCAAGGTATTGAAGAAAGCAGAAACAAAAAAAGGAAAACAAAAACAAAGGATTGCTGCTTAATGCACTGAACCACACTGCTTTTGAAATACTGTCTTTAAGATCATTCAAAAAATGTATTTGAAGGGCTGGGGATCTAGCTCAGCGGTCTAAGTGCCTGCCCTGCAAGTGCAAGGTCATGAGTTCAATCCCCAGTGCTGCAAAAAAAAAAAAAAAAAAAAAGTACTTGCTTAAAGTCTCTTCTTCTTTATTGAAAAGAGGAACTGAGAGTAAGGAAGGCATGAGTTTCCACTCCATCACATAATTATGCCCTTTATATGTAGTGCTATGAAAATTAAATTTTAAAAATTTTAGATAAAACACTTTGTATCATGTCTGGCACATGTGAAGGAATCAATAACATTTGGGTATTTCAACTTTTATTATTATTTTGGTTTTTGTCTTAATTTGTTCCTCATCAGTTAGACACAATACCCAATGCCTCACGGTGTCTAGGAATCAGAGTCAGAGAAGAAGCTCAGAAGAACCTTCCTCCGTTATGCCTCTTCCAACCAGACCCCACCTGACAGCAAGTCAGACATCCAGTCACCTTCCAAAGTCCTCCTCATGATTCCACGAGGATTTGGGGGCATCTAGATGTAAACCATAACACTTATTATCGCTGTTTTAGAGATGGATCCATAAGTTACAAGGAAATTTCTGGCAGTTAGATAACTCATCCAAACTATTCAGCAAGTTTGTGTTGTATTTCAAAGGTGATTTACAGAAAATAGAGCAACATTTCAGTTTTTGTGTCAAATAATTAAGTAGTGCCGTAACCTCAAAAGAAACATTGATTTCCATATTTTTATCCAAAATGAACTTTTTTTTGACCTGTAGGAATTCCTGAATATGACTATCTTTGACCTGTAGTAGACCAGAATATGCCACTTTGACATACGGTTTATTTTGAGAAACTGTAGCTACAAGGACAGTTCTGGAAACAGTGAAAGTTATACTTTTGTAATGGAAATTTACATCTACAAAGGAAATCTTCAATTTTAAAACTGTCTTCTTCTCTATACAAAGTAGAGAGTAAGTTGTCAGAAATGCTTACCAATGGAAAAGGCACAAAACCGCGCCCCAAATAACTTACCGTGCATCCTTCTTTCTGTTTCAAAGGAAGATGGCATTTAAGTCTAAATTCAAAGCCACCTCTTTGATGTTTGCCGTGTCAAAGCCCCTATTTTTGAGTTTCTGAATCTCTTCATGTATATATGAGGCATACATACTGTTAAATTTCTGTTTGCTTTTTCTTGTTAGTTTCTCTTTTGTAATAGGGTCTGTTCCAGCTAAGAGCTATGAATGGTAAGGAGAAAATTAGTCCCCATCCCCCATAGGCTTCAGCAACTGATTTTATTCACTACATAATTTCTGAATCTTAATTTATTTACCCTTATAAAGGTGCCAGACCTTCCAAAAACATCCTAGAAAGGGGATATGCAGTAAGAAAAAACGTGAAGATTTTCAAATTTAAGTGTCCCATCAAGCTTTATCTGTGGGGTTATCTATGCTTGTGTTTGCTCTGTTGAGGCTATTTCACAATCCTTTAAACATAGAAGTGAATCTGGAGAAAATTCAGTACAGTTCAAATAATCCCTGTGCATAAAAATGTGAATTGAGGTCATGTGGATGTTGAACAATTTTGCCAGTTTTGAGTTTATCAATTCAGTTTTGAGTTGGTAAATTCACTTCACATTTTTTATTTGACTATATATGTTGGTTCTCTGTTGAACTGGTTACGACATGTATTGTTCCCCTCGTTGATCCTGATTCTCTGATACATGTTCATTTTCTAGTGCATGAAAATTACAATTCTATTCTCTTTGAAAAATCTATCTTTTGTCATGTGTGGTGGCACACACCAGTAATCCCAGCACTCAGGAGGCTGAGGCAAAAGGATCACCATGAGTTCGAGGCCAGCCCTCGGATACCAAGGGAGTTCAAAGCCAACCTGAACTGCATAGCAAAACCCTCGCTCAAAAAGACAAAAAAAAAAAAAAAGAAAGAAAAAAGAAAGAAAAGAAAAGAAAATTTATCTTTTAATAAGTATAAACATCAAACTTATACTAGTATGACTCACGGAGGAACATGTTACTTTTCTGGCAAGCTCTCTCTCTCTTCAGGGAGAGACTTACACCTTTCTTCCTGCAGTTTCTATATAGTCACTGTCAGAGATTTGGTCAAAGATAACTAACTGTCTAAGCTTACTGAGGAAAGAGCAATGCCCTAGCATTTTGAAATAGCTTTAAAATTGTTTTTTTTTTATTAGTATGTGTTTGCAGTACCTAGTAATTACATTCCTTATAGGAATTGTCACTTGTACATAAGTCATTTTTATTCCTTTTCTCATCCCATTCTTCTCTTCCCTCCCCTCCTTCCATCTCTTAATCCTTTTCCTTTCTGAGAAATGGTCATCTCCCTACTTTCTATTATCTATCTTTTATTTTGCTGTTTATTTATAATTTTGGTTTCTATATAAGAGAAGCCATGTTATACTTAAGCTTAACTTATTTAACACATTGTCTCAAGGTGCATCCATTTACCTACAAATGACTTAAGGTTATCTTTCCTTAAATATCACATTTCCTTTATCTGTTTATGTGTTGACAGACATATAGCCTACTTCCAAGACAGCTTTTATGAATTGTGCTGCTATAAACACAGGTATGTTTTTTAATACAAGAAAAATCTTCAAATCTTCCAAGGGAACACACTAATAAGCTACTTGGGGGAAAACCAGTAAACATTAAGCAAAGGAAGACAAGAGAGCTTCTTGTACAAAAGATTTGGAAGCCAGACTTGGATTCAGTGTTTCTGTAATATCAACCCACCACACAAAAGTCTACTCAAAGCAAATGTTTTATCTTTTAATTAAAATTTCGTTAATGTTTTTAAGGAAGAAAAACATTTTGTTTTCCTACTTTCTAATTGTAGTTTATTTTTAAAAATTAAAGAAACAATTCAGCAGCATTCCCCTAAGGAATGTGTTGCTAAAACTTGAGATCTTTATTTTGTAGGGATTTTAATCTTACTTATGTAATTACAGAATGAATATTTATACCAATAACATCACTCTATTTATGTAAGGGCATTTTATGTCATTGAAATAATTATATGGAAAGAATTTAGTCAACCTAACTATACAACTATTCATGTAGACTGAAAAATTAGGAAGAAATTTAAACACGTTTCTATGTGAATGTGTAGAATTTCTCACAAAAATGTCACCCAAGTACAACCATATAAATAGCTGAAGATGGGCAATCCACTCAGGATCCCTTCTGCTCTCTCTTAGACAGACGCTTTCTTTCTCTCAATAACTATATCCTGCTCATAACCTCCGTTGTTCCTAAAATTCATTCTTTGATTTTAGAGAACACGAACTTGTGCTGAACATCTAGTAGGTTGGGAGTTTCATTCCCTTGTATCATTTGGAGGTCTTCCACCAAGATCGTTGAACAGAGGTAAGAGCTGGATTTTTGTTTCATAGACTTTGGACTGGGACTCATTTAGGTAACAAATAATTTTTATGCTTCAAATTTTGCTTTGTCTCTGCCAGTTACTTATAATTACTTGTGATAATTACTTGTGATCTGTTTTGCCCATTGTTTTTAATTGCCTTGTCTTTTACATAGTGTGGTTAAAATAGTGATAAATCTAAGTTAAAACATGTGAAGGTTATATTTCTTTAATGGGACATTTTTATTATTTTGTTCTTGTACATGTTGTATTTAAATTACTGGCTAAATTTGCTGGTACTCTTTGCTTGACAATATTTAGATAATAGCGCTAGAGAGAACCCCTAGTAGAATAGTTCTTAAATGAGATCTAGCCCAGTCTTAAAAAATATACATGCCTACAATAAAACCGGGACTCCTTCCACCATTTGAATGGCGTTAGGTTGGTGGCCGGTCTCTAAGACTTGGAGGCGAGGTTTCACTGAGACAGACTGGTTCTGATCCTCCTCTATACTCTAGAGGAAATGTCAAGCCTGTTCTGCTTCAGTTTCCGTTCTTTGGCTTTACTTCTAATCATTTCCTTCCCTTGGTACTTTCCTTATAGAGGCATGTAAAATCAGAAAGGATTGTAGATACCTAGCTTTTCCACCCAAGTCAAGCCCATAGAAAATGAGTGTTCGCTAACACCGAAGACAGGGAAATCATCCTAGATGAGGGACACATACCCTGTCTCTGGGTCAGATAAGACATCGGAATTTTGCCCGTCGAGGAGAACACACATAAAAGCCATGTCCTGGCTTAGTGCTCTGGGCACAGTCTCTTGTGGAAGATAAAATTGTGTGCCAGTTTAAGGTGGTTATGCTGGTTGAATTTATCTTCAACTCTCTGGTGGCATCCACCTGTGCTGGAGCTGAGTCAACCCAAGGGATGCCTCGAGGGTATTATTGGATAAGAATAACAAGGGACACTTTTTATCTCCTATTTTTGCATAGTTCGATAGCTCAGTTCTCCCACTACAGGGTCAAAGGACAGCTCAGCAAAAGCTCCTGAGTTCGAGTCCTGGTACAAAAAGTGTTTCATAGCCTTACACGTTGCTTTTTACCTAACAGACATAGGTAACTTAATGCCAAAGTCCCTTACCCCTTGGAATACATTCTTACAGCTAGAGTCATTCTGTAAGAAAAGAGGGAAAATGATCAGAATTGTCTTAAGCTCAGATTTTCTTTGCATTGAGAAATACTCCTTATTTATATTCTAAATGTAAATGTGAGCTACAGGAAGACTCAGCACCTGAGGCCCTTAAGGCATTTACTACTCTGGAGCCTTATGAGTTAGATTGGAAAGATGTAATGTTACTCTTAAATCAGACATTGTCTTCTAATGAGAGACAGGCAACATTATAAGCTGCGATTGCATTTGGAGATGAATATCATATTGTTAATTTTAGAAAGCCAGAAGGTAGACAGCCAGGGAAACTACCGATTCCCACTGGTTCCCAGGCAGTCCCTACCCAAGACCCCTACTGGTCTAACAACCAGGCAGGTGATTGGATTAGGAAACACTTCCAAACATGTGTTCCTGAAGGTCTAAGAAGAGTAAGAACTAAACCATTCAATTATTTAAGTTATCAGTTATTCAGCAAGGGAAAGAGGAACACCCCTCTGCCTTCTTAGATGGTTTATGGGAGGCATTGATAAACACTCTTCCCTAGATCCTGATTCAATAGAGGGACAAATTATTCTTAAAGATAAACTTATTACCCAGTCAGCTTCAGATATTAGAAAAAAGTTACAAAAGATGGCTTTTTCTCCAGATAGTTCATCTGATACTATGTTTAAAATTGCCTCCTCAGCATTCTGTAACTATAATGAGGAGGAAGCCAAAGAGAGAAAACAAAGAGAAGGAGAGAAAGCAGCTGGCTTTGTTGCAGCATTAAGAGGAAGAGACCTTAAGTCTGACTCCTGGGGCTCCAAGAAGAGTTCCACGATGACACCTACCTGCTATCGCTGCCACAAGCCAGGCCACCTTAAGAGCGACTGCCACAGAAAGCCCCCTAAACCATGCCCTGATTGCAAAGGTGACCACTGGAGGTCGGACTGCCCTCTGAGGCCAAGGCCCTGGAGTTTGGACCCATCCTACCAGTTGGTCCAGCAGGACTGACGGGGCCCAGGGCACTCTCTGCTCTCTCCCTCTGGTCAGACCATCATCTCCAAGGAGGAGCCTCGGGTAATCTTGACTACAGAGGGAAAAGAAACCAGCCTGTTGCTGGACACTGGCACAAGTCTCTTGGTCCTTCTTTTCAATCCTGGCCTTCCTTCTAGTCACCATACCTCAGTGAAAGGAGTCACTGGAAAGGAGGTATTTTGCTATTTTTCACAACCCTTGGGCTGTAACTGGGATGGTTTTCTTTTTGCACATTCATTTTTGATTATGCCTGAAAGTCCAGTTCCCCTCTTAGGAAGAGATATTTTATCATGTTTAAATACTATAATATATATGCACCCTTGTCAAGTATGCTGTCTTCCCCTTGTGAGGACAGAAATAAATCCCGAAGTATGGGCAACTAAAAATAAAACAGGTGGGGCAATAAGAGCGGCTCCAGTACAGATACATCTCAGAGATTTGACTATTTTTCCTCACCAAAGGCAATATCCTTTAAGACCTGAAGTTAAGAGAGGATTACTAACACTACAGCTGATCTCTCTCTCCTAAATAGAAAGGTAGAATTAATGAGACAGGTACTTCTTCAAACTTCAGATGATATTAGACCCTCCAATAGCACAGAAGGTACTTGTGCAATTGTAAAAACTGAATGCTGTGTGTACATTCCTGATTGTTCTGCTAATATCTCAATAGCTGTTGAAGATATTAGACAACAAATTAATGACATGTCAGACTCTAAAATTTCCTGGACTTTATCCTTTTCCTCCTTATGGGAAGGAATTACCAGCTTCTGTTGGTGGAAATCTTTTTTAACTATACTCATAATTATTCTGTTGGTTCTATTATTTGGGTCATGCATACTTGTTTTTTTGGCTTTGTTTCCTCCAGACTTAGAGCTGTACACCTGTCCAAGATGAAACTGTCTGGTGTCTATCGAGGGCCTTTAGATGGAGCCTCTGTAGAATATCTCTATCTGCCAATCAGCAGCTACGACCCCTTTCAGCCCAAAGAAGCCAGATTGGTCATCGCCCGTTTCTCCCTCACGGCAGTTCAGGATGCTTCTTCGGGGGGGAATGTTACAGGCAGCTGAGTTAGTTAGAAATATTATAGGCAGTCAGATAGGGCCAGGCCCTCAAGAAAGTAGACACAGAGGACCAGATGTCTTGTGACCTTGAAGGAGACAGACACCTCCCGCTATAAGCCAGATTTCAAAACAAGGCAAAAACAAATACAACCACACCCTAAGTAGAAACATTCTAAATAGGTTTGGATTACTCTGACCATCCCAATCCCCTATAGCAAGAGTCACTGATCCTTAAGAATGCTCACTTGCTACGTGACTCGCTTCCCTATTCATCCCTGATTTGGTCAATTTTACCAGAACAATTAATCTTACTGGTTGACCATAGTTCTGTCCCACCTCATTCCCATTTGCCTTGTGAGTTCCCAGGTTTTCCCCATCTTGGACCCATCTCACCTTGTGGCTTTACCCTATAAAAATCCCTAGAATAGCCAGAATCTTTGGCAACCCACTTGGGACCCCTTCTGTCTCTCTCTTGGACAGAAGCTTTCTTTCTCTCAATAAATATATCCTGCTCATAAAAAATAAATAAATAAATAAATAGCTAAAGATTATAATGATTAATGAGTATTACTAATGATGTTAGTAAGTGTTTAATAGGAAAGGGGAACAAGTACAAGATTTTGTGTCCTCAGTGTGAAAAATTTAGTGAATTATAATAACCAAACAAGAGTCAATTCTGATAAAATATCAGACTTGTTCTAAAAACTATTAATATTTCTTTTACTTGTATCTTTCATACATTGCCTATTATTTACCTGATTAGATGGTGAAATAATTTTGCCAATCACTACTCAAGCATCGCTCTCCTGTAAAGCCACCCATGATGTCCACAAGACCAAACTAGTTTTGTCCTTTGCTCCTCATATATATCCACCATAAGCGCTCAATAACTTATATATGTAATAATTTATATATATATA
The DNA here is from genome assembly GCA_004365215.1 of Cuniculus paca. Classification (NCBI taxonomy): domain Eukaryota; kingdom Metazoa; phylum Chordata; class Mammalia; order Rodentia; family Cuniculidae; genus Cuniculus; species Cuniculus paca. The sequence continues at coordinate 29,975 of RJWT010001724.1, forward strand.
CATATATATATAATAATGAAAACAATGTAGATGTTGGAGTCAAACCAGATTTGAATTCCAAAATAACCAAGTGCTAGTTGAGCAACCATAGATGAAAAAATAAACTTTGTGAGACTAGCAAGACACATAGTAAAACTGTCATAATGTTATTGTATTAACTTATATATATTACACAGTATTACAGTATTGTGACAATCGAAGGAAATGACATATGCTGCCACCAGGAACATATGAAATGCTCAATAAATGCTACATATAAACACTTTCACCTCTTTCCTAGATCATCAGTAGACTCTTTGTGTCTGTTTCAGAGTATGTATATATGCTATATAATGCTAAACTGATTCATAACAGAAAATGGGAACTAGATAAGTTACAAATGCCCTAGAAGTTAGTATTTCTCACAGTCTCACATCTTAAGTCATCTTTAGTTTTCACTTTTTCCTCAATTTTGCTAGAGATACTGTCTTGAAACAAAAATACAAACATTGAGCAACTTCTGACCTTTGCAAAATGTTCCTGGTCTTTTTTCTTCACCGTTTACAGAGGGAGATTGATAGCTAAGCCTAATTAACTATGGAAGGATGAGACATTTGCCTGGACAGAAAGATCTAGTTCTGCCTGTCCACAAAATGCAGGGAGCAGAGGTGGAAGCTCAGGAGATCAAGGTTTTCATCCATCCAGCATCACCAGACCCTGCCCAGCAATCTGGCTGAGTTTCTCACTGTTTTGTTTTGGGGTTTTTTTGTTTTTTTTTTTTTTTGCTTTAACACACAGCCTAAACCAAATTTCAGTCTCTGGACATCCCACTCTCCAGTCTTGTTGCCTGAGGTTTCTTCCACCATTTCCTCACATTTTTTCTTGCCATCCTTGTGACCCAATTTTTTTCCTATCTTGTTCAGAAAATCTTTGCCAAATCCCATACTTCTCTTCATTATCTCTTCATTATCCATCCCATCTTTGGAAAAAAACAGAAGCAATTTCTCATAACCTGAGCTATCTTTAGGCCTGATGAAGTGTAGGAGATCCTGTCATGTTTAAATTTTAATAAGTAATGAATGTTTAGTATCTGTATATCCAAAATATTTTGAGATATATATGTACTATTTATTGTTCAGCAGAAATTCAAATTTAACTTGGTACCCTGTATCTTTGCTTGCTAAATCTGGGGATTCTATTACCTTGTCTTGTGCTACAGTATTTTTTAGGTCACCAGTCTTGTATAATGTCACTATTCATAAGTGTTGCCAGACCATAAGCTTTTTGAGGCCAAGAACAGGGTCTAATTCTTTTGTTTCATTACCTCTTTTCTCTCATTCTTCTTGATACTTCTACCAAATACCCAGGACAGTGTCTTAAACATCAGAAAAGCAAGATGGAGCTCCCCACTCATTCTTTCATTCCTTCTTTCAGTTGGCAAATATCTACTAAATTTCTTTCTGGTGCTGGGCACTGAAGATAGATTCTGAAGACAGAACTTCAGACGAGATGCAACCATCATCACCAAGAGCTTTCTGCTCTTTCAGGAATATAGATGTGTCAGAAAGCAATTGCAATTACTGTGATATGCTCTTACACAGAGGGGGACTTAGGGGAAAAGACATGAGACTCAGATTTTGGCATCACAAGGATCTCTGGGAGGAAATAACGGCTGACCTGAGACCTAATCATTAATGGACGCTGACCAGGTGATGGCAGAGAGAGGAGATAGTCCAGGCAGAGAGAACAGCATGAACAAAGGCACAAAGTAAGAAGAACATAGCATTAATGTTTGTTGAATTAATTAATTAATTAACCAAGTCTTTCTTCTAGTTCAAGCTTGTTCAGACCCAGGCATGCTACTGTTTTTGAGACCTCAAGCCTCTCTCTTAGTTTTTTCTCAAGGACTTTGAGGATGATGGGGTTTTTTTTTTTTCTGTATCTGCCCTCCGTAAGCTCTAAACTGTTCTGTTTTTCTCTTGACACAGTCAGATTCGGCTGAATGTGACCAACTGTCTCCACCCTCCTCACCTCCTTCCCACTCAGTCTCACCATCTCTGCTCCACCCAAGACTCTTCATCATTTTCCCCTAGTTACTCCCCCCAGTTCCTGTTGCCCCACTGAGGCTGACACCCATGATGACAGCCACCTTCTGATCCACTTTCATTCTATTTTTCCTTTAGAAGCAAACCATATTCTGTATAGTAATGATTATAACACTTATGGGCCTCCAAGACTAAAAGTGCAATTACCAGAGAAAAGAAACCACATCTCCGAAGAAAAGTACAAAATGAGATAGAAGAAATTCGCAGATAAAACCCAATAATAAGGTGATCCTTAATAACTACTGTCCTAATTACCAGCAAAGTCACCTTTGTGACCTCAACTGATGCCTAGCACAAAGCAAGCACTCAGTAAATTGATGCAAGAATTACATGTAAATAAATCTTCATTTCTAATTAAATTTTGTTCTAATGAATCTTTGGTTATGGCCAGATGGTAGAATTAAACAGTAATGATGAACAGTAGCTAGCTTTCCATACTAAGTATGTGTTAAATCAAACTTTGCAGAAGGCCGTGGGTTTACACTGGGCACCTACACAGAGCTCAACAGTCCAAACAAACGAAGACCTCAGTCGAAGTAACTGAAATTTGGTTGCAGAAGGTCCTATAGTCAATTAATTAATTAACTATAAATAATTAACTTGTTAAGCCATAACCAATTAACTGGTTATTTGACTAATCTGTAGCCAGTTGTTCTCCATGTCGTACTGCAGTTTTTCTGTAAATGTGTCAGACCCATTGTTGAAGAGACCTCTCAGAACTTGGTCTAGTTCCGGGAGCGGCCCAGTTTGTGAATCAGTTCGGTGTTCTTTTGCTTCAATAAACTTTAGTTTAATTCCTCTGAGGAATTTTCCTTTTCACCTGTGAAAGCGGGAGCATTCAGTGCTAGACAGAGCTTGTGACAAGAAGATATCTGTGTTGGTCAACTTCATGTGTCAGCTTGACTGGGCAACGAGTCCCCGGAGAATCAATCAAATATTATTCCAGATACTTCTCTGGGCATATTTTCTGATGACCAGTGTCATTTTTAAATAGGAAGACTGATAAAGGAGATTGCCCTCCCTTGTACGGATGGGCCTCATCCAGTCTATCAAGGCCAGAAGAGAACAAAAAGGCTCCCTGTCCCGCAAATAGAGAGACATCTTTCTGCCTTGCTACCTCCTAGCATTTGGACTGGAACTACACCATCAGCACTGCTGGCTTGCTGACTTACCCTGCAGATTTTAGCTCTTGCCCACTTTCACAGTCATGGGAGCCAACTCCTTTTAATACATTTATGTGTATAAGCTTAGCATTTCTAGAGAGCTCTCATGCATAGGAAATTAGGCAATCAGTATCTACTTTGATGACAATGTCTTTGCCAGGGATTTAGCTCAGTGGCATAAGCGCCTGCGTGGCCAGCGTGAGGTCATGAGTTTGATCTCCCCGTACCAAAAAAAAAAAAAAAAACCAAACCCATCTAGACTATGTCTTTAATTTGCCTTATAAGTGTTCCATTGTATGTGCCACCTCCCTTGGTACGATTCACCTTCACTGTGTACAGGTGACTTCATTTTTATGGGTCATTTCTCCATTTTCTATGTCAAACTTATTTAGTAGTAATCAGTCTCCTACAAATAATGAAACACATGTTCATCACATGTATGTTCAGGTCTTTGAAGCTAACTAAGATGCTGAGTGACATTAGAGGAAGTCATAAGACAGGGAAAGAACTCGGATATTCGGATATATATAAAAAAATCTAAGTTTAAGCCAATTAAGACATTTTTATCAGACCTTCTTGTTTGCCATACTGTTGTGCAGAAGTAAAAATTTAGGAAGAAATGGAAGAACTGGGAATTGGCAGGAGTGGATGGGGTGAGAGTTTCGTAAGGATTTTAATGAAATCAAGTTGCTAACCATGCGATGCTAAGCAGTCTGCTTCACAGATGTGCTACCTGTGCAGCTGCACAGGGTCCTGCGCTCAGACCCTGACCTGGCTTTAATGTTCTGTCAGTTCTCTTGAGAGTCTCAATAATGCTTTCAACAAAGGAACTAGCGTTTCATGTTAACAGAACCCTGAAAATTATGCATTGGGTCTCAATGATAAATAAAGCTTCCTTAAATTCAGTAACCAACTATAAGTCAAAAGTAAATATGTGTTCAACTTTCCACTTAATAATGAGTCTGATGACCTAATAAGAGCAAACCAAACTGAGCCCTCATGTTCCTCCTCCTCTCTCCCCAGACAGAAAGAATAAAAAGCGAGCAGTGACTTGAGAAATAACCTTCAGAAGTTATGTTCAACTGGTCCTTTGCGGAATTTAAGAAGTGATGCAAGTTCCTATTAGCAATTCCTACAAGAACCTAGATAGCTGCTTCTAAAATCAAAGACTATACCTATTATAATGTGGAGAGAGCTGCCACTAGCCAGTGAAATGGCTTCAAAATCTCCAATCTAGGACCTAAGATGTTTTGGTACTAGTTTCTTTGCTAATCAGCTTCCTATCACTGTGACCAAATATTTGAGAAAAGCAAGTTACAGGAGGAAAGATTTATTTGGGCTCACAGATTCAGAGATTTTAGTCCATGGCCTTTTAGCTGTGCTGCTGCAGGGCTGTGTTGAGGCAGAACATCACAGCAGGTAGCATAGTATGGAATAAAACTGCTTGTTCCATGATGGGCAGAAGGCAGAGAGGGACTGTAAGAGAAGGGGCCCTAGGGACAAGACACAGTCCCCAAATCACCCCCCACAACCTTCTCCTTCAACTGTCTTATGGTTAATACATTGTGTCAGCTTGAGAAGTTTAGAAGTTTAACTGAGAGACTCAGCAGGGAGCCAGGGTTCCTACTTTGTAAATATCCTCATCCTGTGCAAAGGAGGGCAAGGACATTTTGTGAGTGTTACACCCACCCTGAAGGTTTTTTTTGGGGGGGGTGGCCTGTGTACAATTTGAGGGTACAGAAGAGGCTTGTGTTTTGCCCTCTTTTGCTCTGGGTGCTGCCTTGAAACACTGCCCCTGTGCCATGCCACCCTGCTTTGGATCCAGCTGATTATGGACTGAAATCTCCAGAAACTGTAAGCTAAATAAAGCTTTTCTTCCCTAATTTTGGGTGTCAGGTGTTTGTCTCAGCAATGGGAGAAAGTAACCAAGACAAACTGGTTCCATTTCCTAAATCCCATCATGTTCCCCCATCAAATGATGAAGCCATCAATGAATTACCAATCATTGGTAAGATCAGAGCCATTGCAATGCAATCATTTCCCAAAAGCCCCACCTCTGACCATTGCTGCTTTTTGAGAAGCAAGGCTTTAGGGGGCATTTTAGATTGAAAGGGTAACAGTGCCAAAACTCTTCCTGGTCATCTCTTACCTTTGACAAATTTCATATAGGGGTAGAAAAAAAGAAATCCCCATAATTTGGGAGTTTATCACTTGCTATGCAAATGTAATTGTCCTTATTTCCATTTTAGGCAATAAAGCAAATCAAGTAACTTATTTCCATGTTTTATACACTTACATGCACATATACCACCATATAAACATAAGTATGTGTCCAATGGGCCAGGTGACAAGGTTTTATCTTTGTACAGATTTTGCATTTAAAATGCTCTGGGTAAGTGGTAAAAAGTGAAAAAATCCATGTATGATTGACATCTTCATGAACTTTGACCTGGTAGGACAGAGCAACATGCTACTAGCCAATGTGCTAAATCACCTGAACTGTGGAAATGGCAGTACTCTTGCTCATTCCCTTAAATTAAGACTATGCCCATATCATGACTCACTGGCAACCACCTCAACGGGCCTGAGCTCTGCTGCTAGCTGCACCTCACACATTTTACCCCATGAACTCATTTTCCTTCTTCCACATTAAGTTCCAGGCAATATGATTGTATTAATTTCTCCAGAAAAATTGAACCAATAGGAGATAGATCAATAAATAGATATTGGGTTATTGTTTTTTAAAAAATTGACTCATGTGATTATGGAAGCTGACAAGCCCCCAGCTGGAGACTCAGGAGATCTGACAGTGAAGCTCCCCTCTGAAGCACAGTGGGCTCAAGACCCAGAGGAGCCAATGCTTCAGTTTGAGTCCAAAGCAAGAAAGAAGCCAGATCCCAGCTCAAGGCAGTCAGGAAGGAGGAGTTCCTTTCTACTCAAAGGACAAAGTTCTATATAAACAAAAACAAAAATGTTCTTTTGTTCCATTCAGATCTTCAAATGATTGGATAAGACTCATCCACAGTAGATAGGGCAAACTACTTTCCTCAGTCTACCTACTCAGACACATGCAGAATCTGCTTTATTCAGTCTATTCACAAAGACACATGCAGGATACAGTTTGACCAAATACCTGCCTTGACCAAATAAACTGGGTGCTTTGTGGCCCAGTCAAGTTAGCAAATAAAACCATCAAAATGATGTGATTAGAAGCATCTCATGGCAGCTCCCATCTTGTGGATATCCAGCCCACTCCTTTGACTCCTCCTCTTGCTCATTCTTTCATCCTCTGACTGCCTGAAAAATGGATGCCGCCATCTTGGACTATAAGACTGAGAATTACACTACACTAATGGCAGAGAAAGTTGAAGCCTTGGAAATATCATACGGTGTAACCCTCATCTTTTTCATGAGAGAACAAAGAAACTTCCACCCTGTTTAAACCAGTTATTTGGTAGATTTTTGCCCTTCACAGCTAATTCTAACCCTAACTGATATACTTTCCATTTATTTCCAATGCCCACAAGATAGAACTACAGAATGGATGACAAATCTGAAAAATTCCTATGACTAGACAGAAAAAAGAAGGCCCGTGTAACCCACCAATTCTATGGTGAAGGTGATAATCAAACTCTGACAGCATAGTGATGGTGCCATAGCCATTTACAACATTACTTCATATCTTTCCAGAGATAGAGTTGAGAAACACAGAATGCTGGTGCTTGAACTCTCTTTTACAAAGATTTTGTGTTCTCATTTTTCTCTCTGAATAATCTAGGATTGCCCCTGCTTAGATAATAATAGACTTTTAATAGAGTCTTCATATTAAGCTAAGCAAAACTATTCAGTATCAACTGGACAATCTAGTATTTTATTAAGTAGAATGTTATCACTTTGCAAACATCTCTGGGGAGCTTTAAGACATCTTTGGGAATGTAAATTTAGCCTAAATGTATGATTATGTGATAAAGAAAAAATGCTGGGGGAGGAGCTAAAGATGGTGGAACAGTAAGCAGCAGAGTAAACAGTCTCTCTGAGAGAAACAGTTCAGATGCTGGAATATAACATCATGGAGAGGACAAGAAGGACGGAAGTGGGTCCCCTGAACCAAGGAAGAATCTAAAATATGAATTGAAGCCCACAAAGAGAATAAAAAGAATTTAAATGAAGAAGAAGGTAGTGGCTGGCAGCGCCTCACCCTGGAGCCGGATTCACACTGCCAAAAGAGCTGCTGAGCCTGGAGACACACGGTTGCAGTTGTGGTCATGGTCGCAGCTGCGGTCGACCCCAGAGGTCTCTGCAGAGAGGCGCAGGGGTGAAGGAGAGTGGCGGACGCAGAGATCTGCGCTGGCTGCTGGTGAGTGCTTGGAATTCCACCCCACCACCACCACCCCATGGGAGAGAGTGATCTGTCAGGCCCCATCTTGGAGTTGGGCAGGTTACACCAACCCGGAGCCAAGACTGCTAACTACTTCTGGCATCAGCACCAGGTTGTGGGTGGACCCGCAGAAGTTGCTTGAACTGAAGCCAGAAAAACCAGTAATTTGGGAGCTCCAGGTTGTGGGTGGACCTGCAGAAGCTGATTGGTTGGAGATCGGCTCCCATGCGCATTTCAGACAATATCGCTAAACAGCTTAGATTTGCAGGGCCTGACCAGGTCTGCTCCCGTGCAAACCCTGGGTGGCTTGGTGCCCAGCTCAGTGCAGAGACACAGGCACCCAACATCAGATATACGTAGCCAGCACTGGCTAGAAAAGACAAACAGCCTAGCTTCAGAGAAGTTGTGGCCAGTGCTGGGGTGCCTGGGACCACACTACTCAGGGGTAGAAGAAATCAAGAATATGCCAAGATGAAGAGGGAGAGGGCAATCTCTGGTGTCTAACCCAAGCAGCGCAATTCCACAAAAGGAAAACATGGAGATTGAGAATTGCACACCTGAAATGTCTGAAGTGATGTCAACTGAAGTGAAGAAACAACTTCAGGAAGCTATAAGAGAAATTAGAACAGAAATTCTATCCCAGGTAAAACAAGAAATGAAAACCATAATAAAAGAAATACTAAGTATCTCTAAAGACACAGATAAAAAAATAGAGGAGCATAGGAAAATGAGGGAAACCATGAATGAACAGCGTAAGAGAGATTTAGAATGTATAAAACAGATTCAAAGAGATATCCAGAAAATTAAAAATTCATTTGATACCTGGCATGTTGACATTCTGAAGGAAACTAAAGAAAGGCTTTCAAAGCTTGAAGACAGGATTGAAGCCTATGACCATGAAAGGAAAGATCTCTTAAAAATAACAAGGTCTTAGGAAGTAACAATCCAACAGCTGGTAGACAACTCAAAGATGCATAATTTAAGAATTAAAAATGTGAGTGAAGAAGCAGGTGTCAAGAAAAATGACATCAGGGCCTTATTTACAGATATAATTTATCAAAACTTCCCAAGCATAAAAAAAGAATATGACATTCAAATAAGTGAGGCATATAGAACTCCAGCTAGCCATAACCAAAACAAATCTACACCCAGACATATAATAATCAAGATCCCAGAATTTCAACTCAAGAACAGAATATTAAAAGCTGTCAGAGAAAAGAAACAGATCACCTATAAAGGAAAACCCATCAGAATCACAGCAGACTTCTCAACACAAACTATCAAATCAAGAAGAGGCTGGAGTGAAGTAATGCAAGTCCTGAAAGAAAACAACTTCCAACCCAGACTGATGTACCCTGCAAAACTTTCTTTCAAAATTAATGGAGAAACAAGATACATCCATGACAAAGAACAACTCAAGGAATTCATGACTGCCAAACCAACCATACAAAGATTACTAAAGGACATTTTAGAGAGAGAGAAAAAGGACCACGGTCTCAGGAACAATGTCAGAGGGGGACCATCAAGTGGGGCCAGTCGATTGAATGGAGAGGAAAAATAGGGAGCCAATGGCAGGAAAATAGCATGGCAGAGACAATACAGTGCAAGAGGGCCTCAAGGCACTAATAGAAAAAGACACATAGTGGATCAGGAGACAGGACCCATCAATATGTTCTATGCAAGAAACACATTTATCTAGAAAGAAAATTCATAGTCTGAAAGTCAAAGGAGAGAGAACAATGCCCTATGTGACAGGGAGCG